>JAHWXV010729926.1:0-14419 GCA_024586415.1 Phrixothrix hirtus | reverse complement strand
AAAGTAAATCCTTTTAAAAATTCAATAATTCAAATTAATTTGAATAAAAATAAAGAGCGGGGTATTAATAAAATTTAAATTAAAAAATTATAATAATAATGGATTTAAAATTAACATAGCAATTGTATGGCACGCCTAAACGTGGGGCTGCAATTATAAAAATCAAAATTTTAAAATTAAATAAAATTTTGTAATAAAAATCAAATTTCAAAAATTCATAGCAATATGTATATATTACATTTAACGTTGTTGTTTAACTTTTAAATAACTTGAAATGGTAACCGTTAGATATTTCCATTTATTTCAGTAATAGAATGATTTATATATATATATATATATATATATATATGGATAAAACGTGGATCCTGTACTTCAATCCAAAAATGAATAAACGATGGACTGCCGGCTACGAATTGAGGTTTCACGATTGAAAGCAGACGTGACATCGTTAGACAGGACCAGGATTACTGTATTTTCAGGGATAGAAGCAGTATAAGTTGAATATATTATTTATCGTTAAATCAGACAATAAATGCGGCATACTGTTTCAACCTGCTAAAAAGCTCAGTAAAGAAAGCACCTTCTCGTAAATGCCCATAGAATTTGCAGTTCAAACCGCTGATGTAACAGAGCAACATGTGTCCGTATACAGCTCGCCGTACCACGGGTGTTAGTAACCAGTTGAGCTGTGAATTTTTGCCCCACCCACCATACTCACCCGATCTAAAAGTCTTGCGATTAGTTAAGGATTAGATGAGCTAGAAACATATGTGTGATGGTAATGTCAGGAAACTCCATCGCAGTTCTTTAAGGGTGGTAAAAAACTAATTTATCAATGAAATAAATGTATAAAGTTAGAAGGATCATATACCAGTTATCCCAAGTTGGCTGTTTCAATTCAATATCTCAGTTAAAAAAGACAGCACATATTTTAAATCTAAAACATTAGCTTTTCTGCAAAGGATTTATAAATTGATTACACTGTTAGATCCTCGTAATTTGTAATTAAAATCAACTTAGATTCAACATTAAAAAAATGAAATAAATTAATATATATTTCAATTTTCTAAATTACTGTAAAATAAATGGCATAACTGTATTTATAAACCTAAACCAAGTAGTTCCCAAATAATAAAAAAATGGACATTGGGAATAGATAAATTCTTAACAAGAAGTGAACAGTTATACCCGCGAGTGGAAATAAAAATCCATAATAAGTGCAAATAAACTAAACATCAAGGTTTCGAAACGAATCGTACTAATAAAAAAGTACACAAGAAGGGTTCTTCTGATATAAAAATAAAAAAAATCAAAAAATCGCCACCATAAAATGAGGTAGCAATAACAATTAAGGCTACAAATCACAATCCAGCAACGTTTGCAGTTTACAGAACAGCATTCTCGACGGTTCCTAACGATCACAAACAAAAGGCACGAATGCTAAAAGTTTTAAATAGAGACCTGTGATTGGTAAAAGGTATCAATGAAAAGCAAGCTAGAGAATTAATAGAAAGCCCTAGCGCACGAAATCATCATCTTTATTCGGTATACACCGCTGCAGTCAGTTAAAATATCAAGTTATATTGAAATACAATTCACACACATCACGAGTAGTTCAAGTACGCGCTCAGAGTATAAACATAAAAAATCTGAAGCATCGTCATCTACATCATAAGTCTAAAGAATTATAAACGCGAATGTAACATGTAAAATGTATTTAAAAACCGACGGTTTTAAACCGAGTTATCGAATGCGAAACTGAACAGATCCTGAGGCAGGAAAATACTATAAGGTTACCGGAAATTTTAAGAGCCAAGCGGTTCAATACAGCAAGAGCTCTGGTCGATTTTCAGTTTAAAGTAACCGAAGCTGCAACGTGTATCGAAATACTCGAGGCCTGGAAGCATTACAAAAATCTAAACTGCACTAATCGTATTATCAGCAGCCGAGATAATATAAAATACTTTAAAGTAAGTAAAGTATTAATTTACATCTGATAACCTCATCTTAGCAGAATAGTAAGATTTTGAAACATTTAACGTAATATTATTTAATTTAAAGTAAGATCAAATTTACGACCCAGAATATCTACCTCAGAAAGTAGCCATTCAATTTTATTGTTTATATTTTGAAGACTGAGATTTGAGGTAGTTATTCTAGATAGGTCAATGAATCTTTTGTAAACATTTGTATTATTCTAACTTTGTGTATATATATTTCTGTATATGCATATAATTTGATTTTTATGTTTTAAAATAAATTTACAAACTGAACTTTTGTTACTTATTGGAAACCCTTGTCGATTTGGTGGAAACCTACAAAATTTAAATAAACATTAGTATAAATTTTTAATTTACCTTCAGGTAAAACTATTGTCTTGTCCTTAAGCATAATTCATAATAAAGCCCTAAAATACGTTGACTACCAAACTAAAAACCAGTTCAGGCACAAAATGAATAACGAAATAATTATAATTAGAGCAAATTGCTCAAAACTATCAACATGTAACTAATAACACTGTCAAAACGACATTACCTCCAGTTTTAGCAGAAATCACATTAACATTTAACAATCAAATGGGACGTGGTAGTTTTTATTTAGTTTTATATATTGCAATTTTTTCGCATTCGGTAATACAACATATTATAGTAAGTTCTTTAAATTCGGAAGTATCAAGGTCATATAAATGGCGACAAACGTAAAATTTGCTGTTTCATAGAATGTTTTATAAATGTCATTGTTGTTTATTAGGTTATATGTACTTTAGTCCTAGCTGTAAGTAGATTACAAAGTATGTAGTATATTAATTAAAACAATTTTTGGTTTAAACTGTGTAAATTTAATAAAAATTAAACGTTTCGAAAACTATTTGCTTTCTTTTCAATAAATTGACAATTCAAAATTGACAATTAATACAATTGACGAATCTCTAAGAATTGATTTTGTACCTATTACATTATAATTAGAAGAACAAATTTTCTAATAAAAAAATTTAGACATGGTAGTGACGATAAATATCGCCAAAATTGGATATCAGCAAAAACATTATAAACAATATTGCATTTAAACTAGATTTATTGCTGAAATTGTTGCAAAAACTAACATTTCTACCCTATATTCACTGCATTTTGAAAATCAACTTTCATTCCTACCGAATTCATTTGCATCGGAATTTACAAGTAGGATATTACGAAGAAAGAATAACTGAAATAATATCCTATGATCCGATGAGAGCATCTTGTTTTAACAATGGTGTCGTTAATGGGTATAGTTGTCATTACTAGACTGCGAAAAATCCACATTCAGTGAAACAGATTTGGAAATTTGGGGTATTAATGTATGGTGCTGGTACTGACTGCCCATGAGCGCACTTTAAATTAAGAAATTTATTTGAGTTTTTTGACAAACGAATTTATAGGTCTATTAGAAAAGATTAGAAAAGATTAGAAAAGAGTTGGATCTCACGTCGAATCGCATCTTTAAGTTCCTCTAATGTGCGAGGTGTGCTCGCGTAAACATGAGATTTTAAGTAACCCCCTAAGAAGAAATCACACATACTGAGGTCTCGAGAACGCGGAGGTCAAGGCACAATCTCCATACCGGGAAATGAGGCGACTGGGAAAGGTACGCCGAACCAAGTCTGTAGATATTCTTGCAGCATGGGCTTTTGTACCATCTTGTTGGAACCAAATTTCATTTATGTTTAGCCTCCTCCTCATCCTACGCAACTCTCTTAGGAAAAAGTTTCTAATTATTTCAATGTACCGTTCAGAATTTACTATCACTGTACGTCCACCATATTCGAAAAATAGGGACCGATAACACAACGAAGCGACATCGCACACCATACTGTGACTCATAACGAGTACAGAGGGCATTCGTCTGAGATTTGTCTCTGTCCAGAACTAACAGTTCTGCTTGTTAACTTCCCCGTTCAAATGAAAGTGAGCCTCATCTGACATGAAAATTACGACATCGTTGTTTTCTTCAAACAGTTGTAGCAACTACACGCTTTTCATGGTCTGCTTCATTCAATTGCTGCACGAACATGATTTTGAATAGGTGAAAGTGTAACCCAGTTTTTAAAATTTTCCTGACCAATTCACATCCCATGTGCAAAGCAAACGATTGCCGACGAGCAGATCGACGTGGACTCCGTAAGAGCGCTACTCTTACACATTTTCTGGCGTCCTTACTGTCCAAGCAGACCCGGTGGTTTTCTTTTCATCAACGATCCTATTCTTCTTAAGTTGTCGACCCATCTCAAAATCGTTTTTCGGTTGGAGACCGTACCGTGGCGCCAGAAAAGACATTGGGTTACTGTCAGTGGCTCACCGGTTTCCACAAAACTATCGTACGCAAATACGCGGTGTTGTAATGTCCACTGCCCCAATGTGGCTGAAACTGCATTCCTTTGCGAGCTCAGGGCCGCAACCCCTTCTCGCTCTCACTTCCCACTGTCAAGTACAGTCCCAACCAAAAACGCCCTGTTTCACGTGGACACCTTGTATTATTGAAAAAATAAAAAATGAGAATCCATCAAAATTACCTCCTATAAGCTAGTGATTCTCACATCGAGATTTGATATCCAATCCGAGGAATCTCAGTAATCGTACAGTAAATACTTGTTCTTGCCAAAATCAGGAGATAGATGAAAGTTTTTGGCGCCCAACGTGGTGCTTGAATTCACAGCGCTTTACCGACTAGGTAACAAAGCCGTTTCATTTTCTACATTTTCTTCAATACCTTCCGACGACTTTGATCAAAACCTCTCGGCTGAATGTTATAGCAAACTCATGTGGTGAGTTTAAAGTATATCTCTTTAATATTGAATTATTTTGTCCTTAAAATAAATTTTAATTGAATTTTTCGCTTATGCATTTGTATAGAATATGTTCTTTAATTCTTTCTCGATAAATATATCACTTCAACAATTGTTTATCATGACAGCGGAAAAGTTTCTGCAACCTGAATATTCAGAAATCAGATAATGACTTCATCGTCAGAGAAATATTGATGTTGATAACTATACTGTACTGAAGAAAAGTTATCTCCAATCCTCAATGCTTGGTAATCGGGCCAAAACAGGAGGAATATAAATTAGAGCAGTTAATAAAAATTAATGCTATTTCGCTATTGGGGCCCCTCAAAAATGAAAATCCTTTTCCTATATTGCTTGAGCTTTTAGTTTTTTAGTAACTTCTTTAGTTTATCATACTATTTAAAGTTCCTCGCATTAATATCGTAATTTTCATTCTTTGCAATTAATTATACTTCAAAACAACTACAATTTTGACTATGTCTAGTAATATAGTAAAAAGCTTTAATGCAGGTAAACATTTGTTTCCAGAAATCGATAATTATATTGTGCGATTTTGTTAATATTTGATAGGGACAAATAGGAAAAGAGCAACGCGTGGAAAATAAATACTTTTTTAAATGTGTATTAATATAAAAATTTCCACCCTGAGCACAATAAGAAGTGCCATTTTTACTGTTTAGTTTTATTTCTCACTCTCGTGTTAGTAAAATCATGAAAGCTTACATTCGTGTTTATCAGAAAAATAATCAGGAATTTTAAGTGAAGTCAACTACAGCTGATTGTGTGTTCAGTGCGCAACAGTCACGTATAAAAAGCACCACCAGGTTAGTAAATAACATTTATTTTTAAAGAAGTGATTAAATTAGACATTTTCCTGAGACCTTATAAATATTTTAGCGCAAGGTTTTAATTGAATCCTTGCGTCTATTTTTACCCTTTTCTAACAGGTTTTAATTAAAAAACGTTCAATTAGGAAATAAAATGTTTCATGGTAATGGCTTTAAACTATTCGAGTAAACTAGATGGAAAGCATTTAAAATTTCCTTTATTACGTTTTATGTATGTACGTATATGATTTATTTGATGCCATCCATTTTCATTTATTGTTATGAAATTAATATATGGAAATGTAACAGTCATGATAGAAAGACGGAAAAATAGTTCGCTTTAAATTCAGCTTTCCTGAACCTAATTAGGTTATAAATGACACCAAGCTATTAAAATTCTCTCTTTATTAATGCCTGCACTGAAAACTTTTTAGAATAGTTTTAGGGATCATTTCCAACTCCGTGACTAAAATTGAAAATTTTGAAAGCCCTGCAACCACCAATGAATACGAAATTATCTTTTTTTCAAATTAATTAAAAATAAAAAATTAAATTATTTCAACATCTAAACAAATTATTTAAAAAATTTATTGAATAGATTATTACAAAGGACATAATACCAAATTTTTTGATTATTTGAATGTTCCATTAATTACTTAATCGCCTGATTAGAATACTGATATGTAAATTTTATACAACCGGATGTCTTATACAAAGGTCAAATTTATATAAAGCGTGGAAGAACTTTATTTTCGCGTAAAATACATGACTGTTGAACTTTGTGAAAATTGCGTTGCAGTGCTATTTATTGTTCTAGCTAAGGCCATTTATATTATCGTGTATTCATGTTAGTATAAACAAAGCATATCGTCTAAATTTATCAGATTTGAAACAAGATAATGATAATTTCATATTTGACATTTCCTGCAATTGTACTCGTCCTTTTAAAATTTAGATTTATCCCTTTTAATATAAATAAAGAATAATTTAGTAATTTAGCAGATTATTTATATTTCTAGTTTTTTGGTCTGAATTCCAATCCATATTAATTAATAGCCTCTGTTTTATTAATGAATTAGTAAAATAATAATTATCGATCCTTAATAACTTAAAGTTTTATTTAAATGACAAATCGCAATTAAGCACGCTATCCATTGATTTCTTTTATATTCCTGAATTTTATTGTCCTTGATTTTAACTAGTACTTGTTGATAATTGTTGGGCTTTTTAAAATATCCTAATATTTCCTTTTTCTATAACATAAATTGACTGCAGTAATTAATTGCCATATTTTATAAATAAGGTTAACAAAGGAGTCGAAATTTTTTGAATTAATATTATTAGGTTTTGTTTGTTTGTTAGATTTAATCTTAGCTACTTATATTAATTGAAAAACTAATCCGAACACCTAATATTTCCCAATATTTTTTGTAAAATGGTTTCCACCATTAGTAAAAACTTTGGTGGTCTTTAGTTCAGTTTCTGAGAAAAATAAAAAATCGGTTGCTATATTTTTTCGTCTGTAGAACTTTTACTGTGGGATTTTAATTTAAAACGTTATAAAAAAACGCCATGTGTTAATTTTCGCTTATAAGTTATAGAGTATTTGGCATAAACATTAGCGAAATAGTCCTTCACTGGGACAAGAGTACTTCAAAATACTTTTCAGGACTAGTGGAAATAGGTGTTGGCAGATTCCGAAATATTTATTCACTAATAAAATTGCTCTATTACAGTTTTATAACTTAACATTAGCTGAGTAATATATCAGCTTTAAAACAGATGGTATTTTCCTTCGGGTTGTCTCTACCTGGTCATCAACATTGTCACTGTCAAGATTATTTCGATGATTGCAGATATTCAAGGCTGGAAATCTTTTGGAAGGCGTTATATTGTTTTCATTGGTAACTTTCGCACGATTAGAGTTGAATAAGGAAAAGTTGAAAGTGCCTGTATTAGTTTTCTCCCAATTAAATTTTCTGGAGTAATGCCCGCTGTACCTTGTTCTTGGTTCTTGGTGTAAACATTATGTGGCTCCTCTGTTAACTGTCCTATTGACAGAAGTCCCGAAGATACAATTACAGTCCTTATACGAAATATTTATGTAAAATAGGTGCCACATTGTACCTACAGTATTTTTCAACGAAGTACCCAATCATGTTAGGTGTGAGTACCCGGAATTTGTTAATATAAAATTCATATCCACTAGATATCATGCCCATTTTTGCCATTTGAACAGAAAGTTTCGCATTCTTAAAAGCGGTGCTACCGTCATTCGTGCTACCGAACACTGATTTAGGTTTGTTAACAATCAAACCACATTGTTCACTAAATTGTTGCTGAATTTGAGTTTTATTTTATTTCCTCTGAGCTTATCATTTTTTGGGTGGCAATTTACATGCCAAGCGCAACAGTTATTCAAATAGACAAATCCATTCATGTAATATCGATAGTCCGGGTTTAAAGATATCAGTATTTATATTCCTTAAAATCATATTCCCAACACTATTAAATTATTTCGATTTTAGACTACATGTGTACATGTGAACTTTAGTAAGGACATTGCATACTTCGCCGTCCACCATGACAGAGTTACTTTCATTTGGTTGTCTTGATTTTTTCTACGTTTTCAATTTGTGCGTCCATTCTTCTTCGTAACGGATACGTCAGTAAAGTCTTTCATAAAATTTATTTTTAAAGGTCAATAGTATCACGTGAATGTAGAACGTGGATTTTGCCACTAAATTTTCTTCCAGCCAAGGAAGTGAAGCGAAACTAGGCATGTAATAAATACGGCAACATCGCTGGCTTCAGACTCATACAACATCTATTCGTAAGAATTATGGCCCCAGAATCCATCAAATCCTCACTTTAATGTCAAGCATAGCTGGTTTGATTATACTTTCTGAAGGGATTCCGTAATGTAACCTTTTCATGACTTTTAAAACTTAATTACGGTTTTTTTAGTTATTCTTAAAATGTTAATTAATTTTTATTGACAAAGTCATGAACACATGAAGATGGCGCGCCGGTTTATGGTAAAAATAATGCTTCGTTTCATTTTATTAAAATATGTAGTGCAACAATGGAAAAATGTATCTATTTATTGACAATGCGAATTATTACAAAATTGTTTTGTTGTAAAACCGAATTAAACAGTCCAATAGTTAGAAGAATTTAGTTAGGAACGAAATATTCTAACATTCAGAAGCTGTTTAAATAATCATGTTGTTTAAGGTACTAAGTTGCGAGAGCTTAAACCACACGAATTCAATTGCAGACAAATATCTGCCAATTCTAAGAAAAATTAGCGTTACCAAATGTAAAACTGGCACGTACTCTAAATTTTAAGAATAACTTGCCAACTGTTATTACTCGTAATTATTAAATATAAAATTAAGCATGCACTGAGCTTATAAATAATTTGTTAAAAATATTATAAATTCTGATAGTAAACCGTGTTAAAAAATTAATATAAGTTAAAGTATGTAAAAAAATTTACTAATAGTCATTTAATTTTTAAATGTCTATAATAATGCCAGAAATCTAGAACTTACGTAAAAGATTAAAGTTTTCGACAACGCAGAGAATGCCTAATCCAAAAAACGAAATATTTTTGAAATTAGTCAATATTTATTACATTACCATTCCAACGTAAAAGATTTGATTAGAAAGCAAGCAACTCGCCAAAAATCTTACAAAACAGTGGATTTGAAACAGGAACATTCAAAGGGCACCCCCAGATACTATATAAACGATTGCTCTTATTGCTAAATATCAAAAATCAATACGTAGTCAAACAGACATCAGTAAAAAATTCGATTTAATATTTATTGCGCTTGCCGCTTTTACTTGATTGCAATACGGATCACGTAACACAAGAGCGTAGCTTCCCTTTACTTTAATGTTTCGATAATTTAAACAATTTAAACAAAATATTTATTACTATGAGTAACAAAAATACGAAACAAATACCGCTACGAACTGCATCTCGACAATACGAAACACATATTGCTATGTACTGAGTCGAAAATACGAAACGTATAGCGCTACATATTGAGTCTACTATACAAAACGATTTACCGCTAAGTACTTCATCTCACATACTTAAAGAAGATTTGTCATTACGCACTTACTAACAACAGCCAAGCTACGCATTCACAGAAATCACAAATAACATGCACGAACTGTACTGACATACGCTAACACAGCCATTATTAATCATATATTAACACCCTTCTGTTGAAGGACAATTGCAACAACATTAAATCACATCTTTGTATGTCACGATATTGATCACTTTAACCAAAGATAAGTTGCTTCTGCGCCCTAGTTATTAAATTGAGAAAATCTGCCTTCTGGTTTATTAAATAATATAATTGATATAAAGGTCAAGACTAGTTTTCTCGATCTTGATAACCATCAATTAATTTTTACAAATAATAAGCAATCTATTTCTCTATACAGGATGATTTATTAGCTCGGTGACAAACTTTGACAGCTAATAGCTTTGTAAAGAAAAATGGC
The DNA here is from genome assembly GCA_024586415.1 of Phrixothrix hirtus. Lineage (NCBI taxonomy): Eukaryota > Metazoa > Arthropoda > Insecta > Coleoptera > Phengodidae > Phrixothrix > Phrixothrix hirtus. The sequence continues at coordinate 4,243 of JAHWXV010729926.1, read as the reverse complement.
AATAGTTTTTACTTTCTCTTGCCTATATGAAATATAATATAGAGAAAGTTATGTATTCGGTCACAATTTTTGATGTCCAGTTTTTAGCAGAAATACGCGTTTTTGGGTCCCTGCACCCGAAAAACATGTTTTTAGAAATTGATCTGTGTGTGTGTGTGTGTGTGTGTGTGTGTGTGTGTGTGTGTGTGCATGTGCGCGTGCGTGTGCGTGTGCGTGTGCGTATGCGAATGACCGGAAGTGCCACTTTATTCTTGTGATTTTTAGGTTTTTTGCAATTTTCTCGCAAACGGCTGTAACGATTTTTTTTATCCTAGCCACGTTTCTTGCGCCTATAATTCTATATCACATGAACTAATTGGTTTCTCTGAGAAAATTTGTTGAAGTGAGTTATTGCAAAAAATCTCTAGAGTTAAGCAAGGTTTTGTCTGGTCAGTAACTTGGATGGGTGGCCATTCCAATTATCCCCCCCAAAATAAAAATAAATTAATATTTTAATGATTTGTGTACATTATTTATATAAATCTATAAATTATTTTTGCTTTAAATGAGCTTAAAATTTAATTATATACTCTAATACATGTATAAAGGAAATTATAGATTGAGGAATTATTTAGGCTTTTAAATTAATTTTAGAGTTTACAATTAGGTGTGTAGGAAAGTAATTAACGTCAATATATTCAAATTAAATTTAAAATGGGTAAGAGAAAGTCGTGTGTTGTTTCACATCAGATTTTTGAAATTATATTTAAATTATGCTCAATATTTGAAGAAAACAGAAAATGACATCAAGAAAATGTATTTTAAAAATTATATTAAATGTTTAAAATGTCCACCATCAACTTGTATGCAAGCCTCACATCGACGAATCAAAGACTGTGTCGAACGACGATTGATATCTGCATTGCGTATGCGATCAGTCGCTTGTTCAATTCTTTCAAGTAAATGTTCACAAATAGTTATTTCTACTTCATGCACATGTTGCTTCATGGTACCCCACACACAATAATGCAGAGGATTTAAACCTGGCGATCGAGGTGACCAGGGTATTGCTCCTACATGTCCAATCCATTTGTCTTGAACATTTTGATTTAACCATGCAATAACTTGTCCTCGATGCAGCGGTGCACCATCGTGCTGATATCGCCCATTCTCAATGATATTAAGTGGTACATCATCAATTAAATCGAAAAGCGTAGTTTCTAAAAAATGTAAGAACAGTGTGAGCGAAACTCGATGTCTCAGCTCTACTAGAATAAAAAGAAAAACGATAGAAAACATCTCAAAAGTGGTTCTTAAATGGGATTGAGTAAGGTCCATTTTAAACCAAATTTGTACATTTTCTCATGTTTTTAAAGTGAGGCAACGACGTCATTGAATTTTTTTCCTTGAAACATACCTATATTTTGAGATATTTAAAAAGAGCTGAATTTTCTAAACAAATTTTGTTAATAAAAAATTTTTTTATCTTTTTACGTTAAATAAGTATACGCAAATTTGTAAAAAAAAATATTATCTAAAATTCACAGACTTAAACAAGTAGCCTTTGGAAAAAATAACAAAGTCGCATCTGGCAATAATTAAATGTTGTTAATTGTTATTATTAATTGGTACTAATTATTAATTTAACATTAAGAAACACAGAAAGAAACAAAGTATGTAGGCAATCACTACAACAAATTTTCAATGTTAAAACTTCCTACTTCTTGACGCTTATCCAATCTCCTCCTTACTCCTCTCACTGAAGCCTTGCGTAAGATTTCTCCAGATAGTTCGTCGCAAGGGTTCTAATTTTTTCTTTTAAATGTTCCAAGTTAATAGATGGTGTTTTGTAAACTTTATTTTTCAAAGTTCCCCACAAGAAGAAGTCTAGTAGCGTTAAGTTCGATAATTTAGGCGCTCACTGTGTCGGTCCATTTATACCTACCCAATTTTTTCCAAAAGTTGCATTTAAATATTGTTGGACAATTTCTGCTTTAAGCGGTGGAGCTCCTTCATGCTGAAAGTACATGTTTTCTCGGAACTGAGATGGCACATTTTCGAGAAGCACAGCAAGCTGTTCTTGAAGAAATTGCAAATATCTCTCACTATGTAAAACTCCTTCGTAAAAATATGGACCAATCAAATGCCCATTAATAACACCATACCAAAGATTAATTCCGAAGTGTCCTTGATTTTCAATCGGATTGGCAAAATGTGGATTTTCGGTAACCCAAAAATATTGGTTTTTTTATTAGGTTCGCGTTACTAACAAAACGGCTTTCATCCATCCACAACTTGTGCTGAAAAAACCGATTGTCACTAATCTCTAGGTTTTCCATCACTTGCTCAACAACTAATCCTTCGTTGTTTATGTTGATCAGACAAATGTTCTAAGTTGTGAATCTTATAATAGTGATAACCATTTTCGTGCCCGAGTGTGTTAGTGCGTTACGTATACTTCCTAGTAGTCGCGACACGGACAATTACGTGCTGGCTTGCAAAGTAACCCGTTCATGATAGGGAGCTTAGTCTGTATAGAATAGCGTTATGCATTACTGGGATAAAGTTGGGATTGTGGCTGCGCTTGTAGCACGCAGGCTAAATACGTCAACACTGACCGGTAAGGTGTCGATTCCGTAAATATGGAATGCTACATCGACATAGGGTACGGTCCAGACTAGTAACCAGGTCTACCTTTAAAAATATTGCTGAAAAGAACGCACGAAAAGCCTCGAACAATCAAAGCCATGGTGGGCGGCTGAGAGTGAACAAGATTGGCCTGCCTTGGAATAAACGCGATAAAATGGAATGGAAAGTGAGAACGTGGAATGTAAGAGGGATGTATGGAAAGTAACATGAGATTTTGAGTGAAATGAGAGAGAGAAGGTTAGATGTGCTGTGTGTAAGTGAAACCAAGTGCAAAGGGAAAGAAGTGATAGAGATGGATGAGGGAAATGTAGGTTTCTGGTCTGGAGTAGAGAGTTGGACGCATGGTTCAAAGGGGGTGGGATTGAATTTGGGTGAATTTGCTAAAACGCCTGTATGGAGTATGAATTGGTGTCTCCGCGGCTACTCTGGGTTCGAATAATGAAGATAGGCTTCAGAAAAGTAGTGGTTGTAACGTGTTATGCTCCGGTGAATTGTGATAACCTGGATGAATGTAAAACCTTTTGGATAGAGTTAGAAAGAGTACTTAATGCATGTCACGTGAATGATAGGGTTACTTTAATAGGTAACCTGAATGAATGGATTGGAGTAAGAAGAGAAAACATTGATCGTGTAATTGGCCCTTACGGCATCCCAGAACGAATGAAAATGAGGAAGGGTTAGTTGGGCTATGCTTAGAAAAGGGCACGTTTGTACCGAATACGTGGTTTAAACATAAAGATATCCATTTGTATACGTGACAAAGAGGAGAGTCTAGAAGCATGATTGATCTAATGGTTTATGATGAGAGGTTACGTGAATTGGTAAAGCACACACGAGTGATGATAGGTTCTGAATGTGGGACAGATCATTTTCTGGTAATGTCAAAAATTAAGCTTGGTAGAAAGTAGATACATAAGAAGAAGGCAGTTGCAAGAAATACTAGAGTGAAAGTGGAAAGATTGCAGGAGGTGAGTGTGAGAGAGGAATACGTACAAAACCTAGAGAAGAGAATTTTGTCAGAAGAATCTGAATGGAAGTATGAAACTGGAAAAGGTGGCATCAAATGTGCATGGAAGAGTTTGAAAGGCCTCGTAATAGAGTATGCAACTAAAGTATGTAGAGTGAGTACGATTGGAAAGACAAAAAAGAACACATGGTGGAATGATGGCGTGAAAGATGCAGTAAAGGAGAGGAAAGAAATATATAAGAGAATTATTGGAACCAAAGATGAGAAAAACAGAATAGATCTACTAAAAACGTATCGGATTAAAAAGAAACGTGCACAGGAAGCTGTAAAGGAGAGTTAAGAGTGCCTGAGAGTGAAGAAGGGAGTAAGAATGTAGATTGATTTTGACAGTAATAAAAGATTATTTTGGAAGTGGATAAGGAATGCGAAGCATGGTGTAAGGAACCGAGTAAACGGAATACGGAATAGCGAGAATGAAATGATACTGGCATAAATGTGAATGTGGGAAATGCTGGAATAAATGAAATCAATGAGAGCGTTATGAATGTAAGAAGTACGAAATGCAATAAAAAGGCTTAAAAATGGGAAGGCTGCTGGAGTAGATGAAGTTACGAACGAAATGTTAAAGTATGGCAGTATGCGACTAGG
>JAHWXV010729846.1:0-10148 GCA_024586415.1 Phrixothrix hirtus | reverse complement strand
CCGATTTGTTTATAGTTTATTTATATGTCCATTAACTTAATTTTAATTGAATGTTAACCATATTTATTTGAATGTAAGTATTTTTAAAATGTTTTAAGATTTATAAAACGATTGTTTAATAAATTTTAACTCTGACGAAGTAAAAATACAATACCGAAACGTTAGTGAAAGACTTTTTGAATTTTAATTAACGATTTCCTATTCACCAGATAAAAAGTAACTTGAATTCTGTGTTAAAAGTAACACAGTCTAAATAGAAGTTATTATGAACAGTAGTAAGAGTTGAAATATAAGTATATATATATATATATTAAATGTATAATTTTTGACAAGTATTTTAATACATAGCAAAATTTTCTGCATCGGCTGAGGCTCGAACTCAGGACCTTGTGCTTACATGACACATGCTCTAGCCACTGAGCTACCGGCCTCTACAGACTTGATAGCAAAAATCTCGAATATGTATATGTCAATTCAAGGCGTTAGACATTTTTATACGAGGTGATTGATGAGCCTGCGTGATTTGCAAGTTTCACACCGACAACCTAGCGTGCATTATCTATTCGAAGATTATTTTTAGCAATTGCTAATTTTTAATATAATTTATATATAAAAAAAAACGAAAAAGTGTCATTTTCTTGTATGACAAATATTTTCGTAAGTATAAGAGATACGAACAAAAGTGTAATATCAAAGTCACTATTTGGGAAAATGCCGATTTAACTATGAGGTCAAATCAAATTCAAGATGACTGCTTTTACGGTGCTCATGTCAACTTCCTTAAGTTAAATGTGCGCCATATTGAAATTTTATGCTGCTGAATAGAATTTTTTATTCTTTTCAACGATCTAAGATAAGTTATGATTGAATAGAAACAAGAACAAACAACGTTTATTTAATAAACAAAAGCTAATCTTAATAATTACACTAAATGCTCAAAATTCTGACTATTGTTAGCTAAACATAGTTGGCATCGTTTTATAATTCTTTGAGTTACTACTTTACGTAACGCATTTCGACTAATACTAGCACATGCTTCTAGCACTGCCTCGCGCAGCTCGTCAACATTGCTGTAACGATAATTACTACCATTTACTTTATTCTTTAATGTATATCACACAAAAGGTGTAGAGGCATTAGATCAGCTGATCTGAATGGCCATCGAACATTGGTATTGGTGGCAATTACCTTATTGTCAAAACGATCATTTAAATAACCTATCACGTTTCTTGAATTGTGGCCATCTTGTTGATACCATAACTCAATCCTGTTTGCTAAAGGTAGGACATCTATGAATTCTTCTAATGATGTTTATAGAATTTCTAAATAACGTTAAGCAATTGAAGTGCCATTGAAGATAATGGGTCCAATTAAATAATTCTTCATTATCCCGCAAAATGCATTAAATTCGAATTTAACTTGATTTCGACGTGGAACTACAACATGAGGATTGTGTTGTGATCAGTGGTGTTCATTGTGTCGAATAAGTATTCCTCAATTCAAAAAATAAGACACATCTGTCCATATTAGTTGACTCGTAAAACTATTATTTTCAGTACTCTTACGAATAAACCACCTACAAAATGTTATTCTGCAATCATAATCTCCTGTCCGCAAAGTTTGGGCAATACGTAACTTGTAGGGGTGACATTTATGCCTTCTTAAAATTCGCGATGCTTTTGATTTAGATACACCAATCTGTGCTTCTCTTTCTCACGTAGAAATGCCTAGGTTAGCTGTGACTCAGGCCATTGTTACTAACTTATCGTTGTAATTATGATTTTCCACCAATAAATTGTTTTCCCTGGCTATAATACACTTTTTCAAACTTCCATATCGTTGCATATTTTGGTCTAGTCTTTTAAACATTTTGATATTTGGTTGTCTTTTTTTCGGAATATTTGTTAAATGCATTTAGGCAGCAAGATAGAAATTTTTATGACACTTGATAAATATGCAAAACATATCGTAGCTTTCAGTAATTGTAAAATTCGCCATAATTTATAACGTTTTAAATACAAATAACTGTAAATAACACTACTTGAAGTACGTGCTTTTGACACATTGTGATAAACTTTGTTATTGTTCTTCGTCACCTGCTTACTTAAATTTAAAAAGTAATCTCACGATGGTTTGTGATTCAAGTACGTAATACTGAGAAGCATGTTACTAACAAAAAGTATTACAGGAATTACATAATAAAGGTTTTCTAAAATAAATTTCACCCATTTTATTTGTATCTGTGTAAGCCTACTCGACTAAAATGTTAAAACAATTAATTTTAATGGTATTTTTTATTCAATCATGAGTTATCTTATATCGTTGAAAAGAGAATAAAAAATTCTGTACGGCAACATAAAATTGCGTCATGGCTCCCATTTAACTTAAGGAAGTGCATACAGTACCGTAAAAGCAGTCACCTTGAATTTTTGTTCGACATCAAATTTAAATTGGCATTATCCAAAATAGTGACTTTCATATTACGCTTTTGTTCGTATCTCTTATATTTACGAAGATATTTGACATACAAGAAAATGACACTTTTTCGTTTTTTTAAATAACTTCTGATGTCGTCGATATTTTGAATTTTTGCAAACAGATTTGAAATCAGAAATTAAAGCTGCAAAATATTGTATATTTTCCCAAATTTCTATCTTCAATAATAATAAAGTTACCCATGTAATACCACTCAGTCTGGGACATATATGTTGAATTGGTTTACTGGGTATTCTCTCACGTAAAGGTGCAAACAGAATAAACCACCGTGATGGCGTTAAATGGCGTTTGTCGCCGACAGTATTTATAAATGCACAAAAATTTACGGCGTTGCGGCCAGCGCGACCTGTTCCACGTGATTATAACATAACCATATAATAGACAAAATAACAAAACAGAAATTGATGTAGACGAATTCAGCTTTATTATTATTGCCGTATTAACTGCAGTAGGAAAAAACGACGAGGATGACGGATTCGAGACATTTTTAAAGATAGACACAAATTAGGTTACTTTGTGAAAATATAGTTCCTATGGATCTATCTTTTAATTTTTATTTTATAATCTTTATATTTGTCAACTTTATAGACATATGAATAGAAGGTTATGTTTAAATCACATTTGACGCCGTATTGAAGTGCAAAAGTAGAAAGTTGACGAACAATCACCGTCGTACCGCACTCTACGCCATTTCACGTCGTTTGTTTTTGTCTATACGCTAACAATTCCATTAGTTTTAATTCTTGCGTGACATTAAACGTCGTCAAACGGCGTTTACTCTGTTTGGACCTTAAGTCTTTGTTGGTTTTGGAAAGAACCTTGTTGACGACGTTTGGGCAGATTCACCTTTGCCATTATCAAGTCGTGGCTTTAGTTCTCGATCTGGTTATTTTATACGAATAACCAGATCGAGAACTAAAACGAAGACTTGATAATGGCCGAAACGTCGGTCATATATATACACACATATACAACGGAAATTATTGATTAATGCATAAAACAGAATTCGGGTTCAAAAACGATATTTGTCAAAGACAGGAAAATGTCAAAATTAAATATTTAGTTCTAAGGCTGACGATTCGGGATCATAATTTATCCCTGCATCTGAGCATCACCTTCTTTTATGTTCATTCTCAGATGAAGGGATAAATTATGATCCTGAAACGTCAGCCTTAGAACTAAATATTTAATTTTGACATTTTCCTGTCTTTGACAAATATCGTTTTTGAACCCGAATTATGTTTTATGCAGTAATCAATATTTTCCATTAATTAATATCTACAAGAAGAAATATTTAATTGTTATATACATATATATATATATATATATATATATATATATATATATATAAATGTTGTTAGTTTTTACTATATACATAGATACTCTATAATTATTAGTGTTTTGCTACAATTAAAAATAATATTATTAAATGAGTGATATGGCTGTTATTTAAACATTAACAACAATGTCAAACGCCAGATTTGTACTTGCGCCCATATAATGTAATTACATCGTGTGTTGCGATTTATACTATTCAGCCGCGACTAGTTAATTATTTATTGTAGCCTTTTAGCCTTTTCATGTGATATTCATTGTAAAACAAGTCAATTGCTCAACGTATGTTTAATTTTTTATGAAACTAAGGTCGACACACCCAGTCCCTTTTAAATATTTTACTCCGCCAACGTCGTTTTTTTTAGCCAAATTAATCTTATTCGATTTCATGTTTCGCAATTTTTGCTAACACCTTGTTAGTAATTGAAATTTAGTCGTACGCAAAAAGAAAACGTTTCACAATTGAATTTACAAATATTCCGTGTAGTTTTGGATTCATTCTAAGCGAAGTGGTCCATGATGTTAGAGTAGCATATATATATATAGAGGTTTTTTTAGATCCCAAATTTTTAGAAATCATTTATCGACATAAAGTGAAATTAGTAATAGCCTTAATGTAAATGTTTTAGAATTAGATTCTAAAGCCGCCATTGAAGTTGTGCGGGTTGTTTTTGTATATTGAACCAAACACCTATCTTATCGAACCAACGAATCGCTCGGATATCACTACATGGAGCATCTTTCGTATTCCCGGTTCATTGAAATCTGTTTGTCATGATGTTACACCAGGAACATTAAATTTACTCAGCAATTTTTAAGCATGCGGAAAGTTGAAAATTTCTTAGCCAGGCATACTAACAACAAAATACAATATTTAGCCACCTTGATCCAATAATGTAGCAGACGAACTTCTATCGTTTTGAAAAATTAAATATATTCAACAAAGATAATGTACATTTCATTCTATACCTATAATTATTTAAATTTGTTTCGCCAGAACAAAGTATATTCCAAGGGAATTCCAGACCTTTGAAACCTCTTGTATAAATTTATACCTAACGAATGCAGGGGCTTTAATGTTAATAAAGCTGCATTTCACTTCCTTTATAAAAAATTGTGAAAAGTGCTTGTTAATGGCTGATTTATTTTGCAAGATTGCTAATACATTATCCAAACTCTTATTATCATGTAGTATTTCCTTGAAATGAATGCTTTAATTAAATATGAGAAACTCTTGAAATTAGATTTGAAATTCCTTATCTTGGAAACATTTCATTCGCCATTAAAGCAATACACTCAATATAAATATTATATGTAACCATTTGACAATCCGTAAATATCTTTATGCCTTTCTATCCATTTATTTAAGTACTAGCAACTGCTATTCAAATAATGAAATCATTTTAATTCAGTGTACAAGTATATTTAATATATTTCCCGTACTTTGTTGTTAATCAGCTATTTATTTAATGCACAATTTGAAATATTATCTAATATTATAGTATCTAAAAAATTTTATCTCCTTTAGATAGAATTAAGTGCATACAAAATGTTCTCTCTTGAAATTTATCATCGACAGCCTCAATTTTTACCATAGCAGACCGAGACACGTTTGGCTGCCTTGAACGTTGGAATATACTTTTATGATATCGTGAAATTACCAGTTATAATAAATATATCTTGCGATATTCTCCGAGTTACTTCAATATCACTTACAAAGTTACAGTTCCACTATCTTTACAGTTGAGTGTATACACTTTGCAAAAGAATATGCTCAAATCAAATGAAACTGAAAACGATGTATATACTTCAATGTAAATATTTTTATTTAAGAAATCTTTCAATAAAATGTATCAAGATAATTCGAAAATACATTATTTTTGTAAACTTATGTATGCATGTAATAAATGATTCCATAATGGTATTTGGCTAAAACAATTTTTATTGCAAAGGTTTAGCAAAAATGCGCAATTATAATTAAGTTTAAATTTACGCCTGATAGTAAACATTTAGATGGTCATATAAAATATATTTACACATATTTAACAATTGCTTATTATTTAAGCAATTACTTTTAACTGTGGAAAGTCCTAACATAATTAATGACGTTTTTCTACTCTTATATAAAGACGTTTTAGGTAATATAACATTCCTTTTAAGGGGTGAAAGGATATCATATAATCTCCACAGTACGCCTAAAATTAAGAGAAAAACGAATACCAAGAAGGTCTTCTTTTGAATAATGTCAAGTCGACCACGAATACTCTCTCTGGTATGACAAATACCGATCAGTAAGTACTGATTACCAAATAAACATAGCCATATAGTAGAACACACATTGTGCGTGTTTCTTTTTAGATTTCCAATAGTAGCATAAAAACCAGACTGCAAGCTGATATATAATATAATGAGAAATTGGGCGTATTCATATCTAATTGGGCGAAGACCTATTAATTTATTAGATTAAGCTGATATATCTTTTTAAAATATGATTAAACGATATCTTGGTAAACAGAATTATGAAGTTTAACATCAGTTAGTAAATGCGTTCTGTAGAATATAAGTCGTGCATAATTGTGTTCAGAAAAGTAGTGATTTATTTGGATATTCTTTATGCAGATGTTTTAACCGTAAGTTTTGCAAAATTAATTTTGTCCTTGAAAATCGGTAAAATGAACAAATAGTTAAATTTTCACTAAGTTATCGTATTTTACAATAAAATAGTAAAACAAGTTTTTCCCAACGAGTAGCTAACTGCTAACACGTTTAACTTTCCTAAGCAGTCTAAAGCAAGGTCTCTAAATAATAATTTAAATGAGGACAGTTTAAAAATAGTGCTTATTCGGCCATTGCATTAAAAAGGCGCGTAAAGTATTTTTATTTCAGAAATGAAAATCGAGTTTTATGTGTAAAGTTACAATGTTATTTACGACATTTTAACAAATAATAGACATCCATAAAAAAACGACATATATGTTTCTTAAACTAATACTATAAAAAACAGTCATCAGAACTTGATATGTAAGAAAATTTTCTAAATATGTTGCACAACGCCCACGAAATAGCGAAATGAAATTTGGTAATCGGTTGAACCGCTTGCACGATCTCTGTTTGGCTTCTCATAATAAGTTTTCCCGATTCCAGTATGTCGAGTAATTATCCCTTTGATGCTGCCGAGCTCAGTAGACTCCAGGAGCAGGGTGGGGTTAGGAATGACGTTCGTATTTGCCGCGTATCATGTTTGTGCCCGGTAATCTAAAACGCTAAAACTAAAGCAAAGTGCACCAGACGGTTCAAGACAAGCGAAATAAATTGCGTGCGCATGTTGTGTTTCAAAATTGGTCGAAACCGTCATCTACAATTTGGAACGGAGTTGTACCTATAAGGGTCTCTGCTAAAAGAAATAGCAAATAATTTACATACACAACGAAGTTAAAGAAATATAATGAGGTGAACTGCGTTTATTGATCAACGAGATCTTACGATGATTGTGGTCAATAAGACCATAAGTATCGCAGAATTAGCTTATGAATAAACAAATATCGCAATATGCTTCGTTCTTACATAACAGTGTGATCCCGATAGCGAAACTTGGTAGGCGAAACAATATTTAGTATTTAAACGATCGAAATACCACTAGATAATTTTGTTTGAATCGAGTGAAGTTCGTTATGTTACAATTAATCGAAAATAACTGAGCAATAGTAACTAGATCGTTCTTTTTGTTGAACACAAGGATAATTAACAAAATATCTAGACAAATGATTTGAGTTCAAAGAATCGTGATAAAGCAAACGTAAAGGCTCGTGACATTAATTTAATTTAGTAATTAGAAAGATAAGATTTGCATTACGTTAAATGTTATTCACAGTCAAACATCCGTACTTATAATAGTTCGTTGTATTTATCACATAAGTTAATCAAATCATTGGCGCGGCATCGTCAAAGTAAGGTACGATCTAGTGCAACCCGATTTAAAATAAATAAACATAGGATGGTTTATCCTCACAAAATGATATAGGGTTGTTAGCTAATCTAATTCATGATTACGACTAGTAAGTATCGCTTTGGTAGCATTAACTTAAATAAATTTGGAAAAGTAATAATTAAGTATAACAAGTACACAGAAAATTTAGTGAGCAACAAATAAAACAAATTTAGTAAAGTAATAATTAAGCATAATGAGAAAGTTCAATGGACATTAAATGAAACAAATTTAGTATGCGTATGCTGTATCCGAAAAACGAGCAGTCCAGATAGTGCTGCCTCAGGTTCAAGACCGATTTGGTTATCAGCGATTCCATGCAGACCAAAAGCAAAAACGCAACCGACCTCAATACTCGGGTTCGAAATAGTAGCTGACTGATCATGGAAACGGTCGAGGCAAGTGGGACAAGTTGCCGATAGAAGCCAGTTAACGAACCAAGCAGCCGCCGGTGTCGGCTACGGTGGCGTAGGCATAATGTACACGCTTAGCGTGGGCTGCTTCGGTTTGATACCGGGGCATAGGAAAACTATATTATAATAAAATACCGTTAAAAGGACCCTAAACGCCCTTTTTATTACATATCCGCCGTGTATTGCCGTTTAACAAAAGGAAAAGCTTACAACTTTACGTCAGAATAATTATTTCCATTTACAAAATGACGTAACCGTCGTACTTCTAACAGTACTTGAAAGCAACGCGCTATCAGTCGCGCATGTAAACCTTAAATATTTCGCCATAGGTACGATACTAAACGGATGGACATTGAATATATTTACCTAAATTAAGGAGAAAATTATATATGTTTCTGTGGTCAAGGTAACTTTGGGAAATTGAATTAGCCGTTAAAATTTAGTTTGCGAACCTGCAACGAATTTATAAATTGAAAATCTATAAAGTAAGTAAATATTTAAAATCTATACTATGCATATGCCCAAACATATGTATATACAGGCAATATGAGGCATAACGTATTAAATACGATTACTTCTTCTTAAAATCATTACCATCTGAATGAACGGTCCGGATTCAAAAGCAAAGCGTTACTACTTGCGCCATAAGAAAGTTTGCGGTATTCATTCAAGTCGTTAGATGCTAATGAAAGCGAAGAAAAATTTTGAAGCTGTAAATTCTAGAAACTTCCGTAACATAAATATAGAGGTGATAATTAAATTTATAACGGGAAATGCCAATTACAACCAACTTTCAGGGTTCTTCTTCGCATTTTCAGATCTTAGAAGTTTCGGTTTTTATAAAAACGGCGGTTGTCATGAAAACGGGGGAGGTTATTAGATTTTAGGTTTTTGATAAAAATGAATTCATTCGTAGTTGTCAGGATGTATAATTTGTCTTTAAAGGTTTTGACTCCTTGAGTTTTGTGAAGGTCATTGGAAATTCGCCGGTTCGCAGAGTAGTAATTTTGGTGGTGATGCTGGTTGTGCAAGCGAAAGATAGTACGTTAGTACGTTAGTACGTTAGTACCGCACGTGCAGCAGAATCGTCAAGTTAAATTCCAGAAAGTTGGTGACGTGTAGATTTTCGTGGAACTAAGTCGATGTGTAAATCAATCCAGCTCAATAACGTTTGTTTGCAGGTCCCAGGGATGATTTCTCGAACGCCATAAGTGATTCGCTATACCTCATTTGGAAACTAGGGATATTAAGGCGACTCCAAATGTGGTAAAATCTTCGTATTTGGGTGAGATGAATTAAAGTGTGATAACCCCTTTTCAAGGTAATGTCCCTATCGATTTATTTATTTCTTGTAGTTATGTGACACCCTCTTTTGTGGTGGCCAGAACACCTACGAGTATGACGCCAATTTGTGTACAGAATTCCCGAGAGACATCCGTAACTTTAAAAATCTCATGACTGTAACTATCAACGACGTTTTTCAACTGTACTAGATGACCTGTTAGATGTAAGTTAGATTAGGAATTGCACTGTATAATATCAAGACCCTGTAGCTTAGAATACGAACTCCTGAGTTGGGCCCCATCCAGTTTCCGCAGTCGAGAGCTGGTCATGTAATGTGCAATCGAATGCCTGGTCAGGGATTAACAGTCATTATATTTACTGATTGTTCAAGTTTACTAACCTCTTGTGTATTTTGTGTTTACGTAGCCCTAAGGGTTACAATTGATACTTACAGGTTCGTGAGAGTGTCAGGGCACCTTCCACGCCAGCCTTTCAGTAGTGCATTCATTGTCACCGCTATAAGGTATTGGGCCTGCTACTCAGGTAACCAAAGCCCCCCCCCCCCATGGACATGTAAGAACGGTTCTATCTCATTGATATCCGACCTGATGTCCCCTTTTTCGTCGTTCGAGACA
>JAHWXV010729665.1:0-12299 GCA_024586415.1 Phrixothrix hirtus | reverse complement strand
AGGAAATAGTTAAAATTTGAACAAATAGATAGGTGGCTTACGTGACTAGAAAATTTCATTACCCTTTATAAAAGGGAACTAATTTTAGGAAATTGTTCACAAAAATTTTGGAATTTTATACCATTGAAATTTTGGCATTGCAGTTGAAACAGAAATAATTTCGTTAGAAAATAAGGAACGTAAAAATGTTTTTGTTATATTCAAAAAACGAGAATTTGAAGATACTGAAGATGTTGGATCTTAGTACTGTACAAGAACCAGCTTTTAGTTAAGCGTCTTTAAAATTTACCTATATAATATACTTGTTATTTAAAAAGGTATATACAGTAATTATAAAACATTTTATAAAATACGCTTTTTTCTAAAATGTCAATACGATCTTTATCTTTAAATAAAATTTGTTTTAAATTAAGTCGTGCTACATGAAAACTTGAATGTTTTTTTTATCAAACATTTTGAAATTGCTTTTGAAATTGAAATTAATTCTGATTTAGAATTTGGAAAGAAATAGAATACAATAAGTTACATTTAAAAAAATTCTTATTTAAATCATATTAATTGATTATAAAAACAGCAATTTGTTTAATGAGACTTAATTAATATTTAATTACTTTTAAAGTTAATATTACTCACGGAGTAGCTGATATATATGGAATGGTCGATTTTTCCACGGCAAAGCAAATTTGCACTTTTTAAATGGAACACTCTGTATATTACTTGATATTCCAATTTCTCTCGAAATTCTAAAAAAATTGGTATAGTATACCCTATACCTAAATTGAATTGGTTTTTAGTTATCAAGTTTTGAAAATGATTTTCTGTATCCGTTCTTTAAAATACATAACCAGAAAAGTGGTATTTAACTAAATATACAGGGTGTTTGGTAACTCGAGGCGAAAAATGAAATTTCATATACATTTTTAAGAATTAAATTGAAATGGAAGAATAAATTTTTTCTATTTTCTGCTTCGTTTTCGAGATATCTGGGTTTAAATCATGCGAAGAATTAACATAAATATGAATTGAAATAAACAAATTATCTTGGAAGGGAGAAATTCATTAGTTTAAATTTAAAACGAACAATAAAGAAAAATTCCAAACAAAGAATAATTATCCAAGTATCAGGTTACCATCGAGAAAAATGAATAGAAACTTGTCAGTTTATCATCGCTTTGTCATTCTATTGCGTCTGAACTAATTTTGAAACGGAATTTACAAATGAAGAATACGCCGATATTATCTTTATTTGCGGATTTTGTAATGCAAACGCTCTCGCGGCATGCCGCCAATACCTACTAAAGTATTCCAACAAATGTCAATCATCTCGTTGAGTTTTTTCGGATACATTTCAGAGACTTCGTGAATGTGGAATTGCTAAACGTCGTAGCGGAGGCCCTCACCAACAGCATACAATTCAACAGGAAAAAAACATAATTGATATTGTATTTGATGAACTAAGCACCAGTACTAGACGGATTTCAACACAATTGCAAGTATTTCATAATTTTGTTTGAAAAACTTTACATCGGAAAATTTTACATCCATATCACAAGCAAAGCTTTCGTCACTTGAAGCCAGGCGACGTAGTGCACCACCGAGTTTTTTGGTCAATGGTTCCTGGAACAATGTAATCAAAATGTAGATTTTATTCATTTTCTACTGTGGTAGGATGAATCCACTTTTACCAGAGATGGCTCTAACAAACGTCCCAATGATCACACCTGGTCATTAGAAAATTCGCATGCAGTGAGAGTTCGATCATTTCAACCCATATTGTCTGCCAATATCTGGTGTGGCATTTCTAAAGGACAACTGCAGCCTATTCAAGTTTTGTTCCAGCGTTTGAATGCTAATTCGTATTTAGAATCCTTAGAACATGAAGTAGAAGCTTTCCTAGACAATGTTCCTGTAGACCTGTGATTTAGGACGTGGTACCAGTACGATGGCGCACCACCACATGTTGATAGATGTTGTTCGATTGTTGATTCAAAACTTTAATCAAAGATGGATTGGCAGAAACGGCCCAGTTCGTTCGCCTGCAAGGTCTTCAGAACTTATCCCTCTAGACTTCTATTTATGGGGCGAATTAAAACGGTTAGTCTATGCTGAACAAATTAATACCGTTGGAAAGCTACAAGACAGTATAAATAACGTGATTCAACACATTCAAGCTTCAGCAAACTTTGCGGCGACAAACAACTCGATGCTTGTACGTTGTCGTGCATGTATTCGTAAGAATGGTGGAATCTTTGAACACTTACTTGGATAATTCTTTTTAGTTTGCAGTTTTTCTTTATTGTTCGTTATAAATTTAAACGCAAAATATTTCTTCCCTCTACAATAATTTGTTTATTTCAATTCATATTTATGTAATTATTTGTTATTCCTTGGTAACATTTAAACTCAGATATCTCGAAAACGAAGTAAAAATGGAAAAAATTTATTCTTCCATTTCAATTTAGTTTTTAAAAATGTAGATATGATTTCATTTTTCACCTCAAGTTACTAAACACCCTGTCTAAACTTTTCCATTTATATACCTAATTAGTCACAATTAGTCTCAAAATTTAAAGTAAATTTGTGTTTTTTCGAAATATGCGTAAACGCGAAGATTTGATTCGTTACTGATGTGCTGCCACATTTCAGGTCCTCGATCTACTTTATAGAACTCAACTTACGCATCGTTCTGTAAAAATCGATGTGGGACTTGAAATATGGGGTGGTAGCACACTTGTGTCGAAAATAACTATTTTCCTACGTTCAAAATTAATGGTGGATATTTATTATGAAACTCTATTGTAACAAAAATTAAAAACAATAAAAACTCAAGGCAACATTCTGGAACAATCCAGTGGTTCCTTGTGATTGAAATAATGATGTAATCACAAATGACTAATTGCGGTAACCAATATCTGTCAATTAAATTTAAGGTCACCAATGAGTCATATCATTACAATTTATTACATCACTACTATGACTAATTATTTTAGATTCTTCTTTACTTTTCTGGACCTTTTTCTATCTATATAAATAGCAGATTATATTCCCTTAGTTTTAGTTTTCATTAGAATCTTATGCTGTTAGTTACTATTATACATAAATAGAAATATAAACGTTTGTTGTTAGAGTAATGTGAAATAAGTAATAAAATAAATAAATGTATATAAATAATCCTAATCTTAATGAATATAAATAAAGATTTTTAAACAATTAACTAGTTTCGTTACATTGGTGTCGGGTGTCGGATTTGTTTTTAGAAGTTGAACTCACAGACTATTAATAATTACAAGCTAATGTTACTCGTTTTTGTATGCCGGTGACAAGAAGCGCGGAAAAACATAAAATAGAGTCGTTGATGGAGATGTTGCAAAAGATGCAGGACGAATGAAATCCGATCAAACTAAATTACAAGAAAAAATGGAATCCAATCAACATAAATAGTAAGAAGAAATATCAAGCAAATTAAAAGAGGAAATGAAATAGTAAATTACAAATTGAAATTAGGTTAGGCCAAAATGCATTAAAAGAAGAAATTTCAAAGAAAGTAAAAGAGTAAATGTTATAGATTAATGCGAATCAAAAGAAACTACAAGAAGAATTTAAATTAAGTCGGAATAAACTACTGTAAGAAATTAAACCAAACAAAATAAATTAACAAAAGATGTAGAAGATGTTACCAATGAGATGGCAACAAAATATGAGGAAGTAACTAAGAAGTGTGACTAATTACATCAAAAGTTTATTCTGCTTACTGTAAATAGAAAAGTCAGCATGCCCAAAAAGGAAGTAGCTTCTCTTCCTCATGAACAACTAACAGAAGTGAATGTGCAGCAAGTTAAGTATTTCTCTGTTATTGAAAATAGCGTGCACAATAGTAGAAGATACGTTAAAGCACCCACGTATGTTGGAAAGATATCTTGAGCCAATTACCATAAACAATTTGTGGCAGCTGCAACATCAAGTGGACGGACAGTTAAAGAAAATACGACTGCTTTAATAGAGGCTCTACGTGGGGATGCTCTAGACATTCTACAAACCATACCAGATGATTTGCAAAATAACTTTAATTATATTGTTTCACGGTTGGAAATGCGATATGGAGATAAACATCCGCAACAGGTCTACTATGCCCAGTTAAGAGACCCACTGCAGAAAATTAGACAGAACTTTCAAGAATTAGCAACTGAAATTGCACGGCTAGTAAGATTAGCATATCCATAAAATTTTTTTGAACAAATCGGGGTGCAAACATTTGTGGATGGTCTTCAAGATTCTGAAACACAACAGGCATTTAGATTAGTACGTCCGCGTGACCTTGCCAATGCATTGAGTGATGCACTGGAATTTGAAGCAGCAAAACAAGTATCGCAGGGCCATGTTCGTACGAACCATTGAGGAAGATAAAACTAGTGCTGAAATTTTAGAAGATACAGTGTTAAGAGTAATTACAGTACAAAGACCAACAGGACGCAAACTACAATTCAGAAAGTGCGGTAAATAAGGGCATATACAGAAAAAATATTAAAATACTATGAGCAGTCTTGCTAATAATACAAAACACCGAGAAGTCACCATCCAAATGGCATCCTTAAAACATAAACAGGGTAGTCTTTACATTAACGGAACAATCGCAGGGAGGAATTTCCAAATGTTGCTAGATATAGGAGCAACAAAGACAATAGGAAATCAAACGTTAGCAATGGAAGAATCCTGCATTCACAGCTGAGATTACGTACAACTACAGGAAATTGTGTAACCGTTCATGGTGATATTATTACAGCTATTTATATCGGTTGTAGGAAGTTAACACATCGCATGCTGGTAGCTGATATTGAAAAACCTGTTATGTCGGGTGTGGATATAATGTCTGAGTGTGGCATTGCCTTACACTTAAAGAATCACACCATACGAGTGAATGGCAAAGACATGCCCATTAATCAACAAAATGACCAAGCAATCTAAATAATACTAGCAGAAGAAGTGGACCGCGAAAGCGGAACAATAGTTGTAGGCCAACCGAATGGAGACTTTTGAGAAGGATCTATAGGAATTCTAGAAACTAGTAACATAGATAGGTAGAGGTATTCTAGCTGGAAAAGTATTGATCGCTTAATGACTCTAAAGAAGGGCACCGAACTAGGAACATCACACTTATCTCATCTGTGGTATCTTGCACAAAACCCAGAGAGAAGGTTTTTCCTCTAAAGAATTTATCTAAGCTGCATTCCAGACTCGAATTCGTGGACAACGCTTCATCCCAAGAGCAAGAAAATGAAGCCAGCCAATTGATCCAACAATATTCTAACATATTTGTCAAGGATGACGGTTTGAAAGAAAGAACAAATGTTGTGACGTATCAAACAAATACCGGTGATGCCAAACCAATACGTCAACGACCAAACGGGAGGAAGCCGAACAGATAATTGAGGACATGGCCCGGATAGTCCTTGGAAATCGCCAGTTGTACTGGTTAAGAAGAAAGATGGTAGCACTAGATTCTACGTGGATTACTTACGTTTAAACAATGTAACCAAAAAGGACAGCTATCCTCTACCCAGAATTAACTGCACTTCAGGCACGCTTTCCGCCTCCAAATGGTTTTCGAATTTAGTGAAGAAAAGTAGATATTGGAAATCGGTATGGAGGCTGAACACCAGGAAAAGACAGCATCCTTCATTGGATCTGGTCTCTGGTAGTTCACAGTGATGCCCTTTGCCTTGTGCAATGCACTAGTGACTTTTGAAAAGCTAATGGAATTGATTCTGAGAAGGTTGTCTTGGCAAACATGTCTAGTATACTTGGACGATTTCATAGTTATTGGAAAGAACTTCGTTGAACACATGTAAAATCTCGAATGGGTGTTTCAAAGAGTACGAAGTGCACATCTACAACTTAGTTCGGTAAAGTCCAACTTGTTTTAAAACAAAATAAAATACTTGGGTCATGTGGATTCTGAAAATGTGCGGCAGTTGATCCAGAGAAAATTCGGTCTGTATGAGAACAGCCACAAACAAAATATAAACATGAGTTACTAAGATCCTTAGCGCAATGCATTTACTATTGTCGATTTGTACGTGGATTTATAGACATCGCAAAAATACTTACAAAACTTACTGAAGAAGACTAAGCATATTTATGGAGCAATAACTACCAGCAGTCATTTGAAACACTTAAACGAACATTGATAACGGCACCCATACTCAGTTACCCTAAAATGAGGAAAGATTTGTCTTAGATACTGATGCTAGCCACGTCGGCATCGGTGCAGTGCTATCACAAATCCAAGATGGACAAGAACGAGTAATTGGCTATTTTAGTGAAGTGTTGCCAAACCTGAGAGGAATTATTGTATTATGCGCAAAGAATTGCTACCGATCGTAAGAGCTATTGAAAACTTCTACAAATACATTTATGGACGAAATTTTTTATTGAGAACTGAACACCCAGCGTTGAAATGGTTCCTAGAGTTTAAAAATCCAAAAGGCCAAATAGCGACATGGATTAAACGGCTGCAAGAGTATGACCAAGAAGTTAAGCACCGTGTCGGAAGAAATCATAGAAATGCTGAGGGATTATTAAGACGGTCCTGCACAAAAGATTGCAAACATTGTACTCGGTTGGAATCAAAAGAGGGGAGCACCTCTTCTCTACGCACTCCTGTAAGTAGAGGTGACTGGAAACTACCTAACGAAGAGACAGTTACAGTGGCCGAGACCTTGCTAAAAGAACTGTTTAGCCGTTTTGGGGTTCCTTTGGAACTAAATTCAGACTAAGGAAGAAATTTTTAGTCAGTGTTATTCCAAAGTCTTTGCCAGCTATTGAATATACGAAAAACTAGAACAGTTACTCCTCATCCACAGTTAGCTGGAATGGTAGAAGGCATTAATCGGACAATGGGAAAATATTTGTCAAAAGTTGTCTCAGACCATGAAAAAGATTGGGACCAGTACTTGAATCTGTTCTTGATGGCATGTCGATCAACTGTAAACGAAACGACAGGAGAGACCCCAACCAGAGTGTTCTTTGGGAAGAAATTAGATTTCCATGTGATTTGGAGTTTGGTAGTTATCCTGGAAATAAGGAGCTTGGTGAAAATACATATACTGAAGGTTTATGAAAGAAACTAAAACTCGATTCACGAAAGAGTTCATAACAACATTCAGATTGCCAGTGATTGAATGAAATGTCACTATGATGCAAGTTTCAAAATATGAGGATTTCAACCCGATGGCCTGCTTTTGTTATACCAGCGTCAGCAACAACTAGGCCTATATCCCAAATTGCAAAGATCTTGGGAAGACCCGTATAAAGTGATAAAGAGGATCAACGATGTAATCTACCGAATTATGAAATTTCCCAGAGGACAGCCCAAAGTAGTTCACATGAATCGGTTAGCCCTATATGCAGGTAGGAATGCAGAACTGGAACCGCAAAAATGCGAGCAAAGGACGAACGATGTTGAATTAGAAGAATTAGGAATCAAACACAGGCAACAATCATTTATTGAATTTATATCAATCTATTCATGACAACATACAGCTAGATTTGGGTTTACCACTGAGGAATACAGAAATCTATTTGATGTACCAAGGGAGTACTCCCTGGCCAATTTTGTCGCTAAACACGTCCGAATGTCCCGTGTCATCACAGTTGAATTTAGAAAGATGTGTGGTAGCATAGAAGAAATGCAGCAGCAGGAGTCAGAAATTGGAATTGCATATCACGCTCTACTCCGTTCGCCAAGGTATGCAAAGTATTTACTACCATGTGACGAAAGCATTAAAATTCACGTTTTGAAGACTTTCAGAAGTTTTTAGTGAAAATGCACGTTTTCAAGCTAACCTAGTCCAAAAATCACGTTTTGTTAATTAGCGTGTTCTTCGTTGCCTTTATTCATGCACACGTTATTAAAAGCAGTTGAAGACTAACTTTTATGAATCTTTTAAAAACAAAATAGTCGTGGATATCAACTCAACTATACCGATTCGGTTGACTGACGTGTATAAACAATAACGTTGTTTTATTCACACATGTATAATGTACAGTTTGTGTAAAATAACTCCAAAACGCAAGTGGCAAAGAAATTCTAAAATTATTATGGTGTTTTGGATTTCTGTATACTTACATAACGTATACTATAATTACTATAATTTTTAGTAACTCTGTAAAATTTTTTCCTGAAAATAGTTTACGTTATTTGGTTCATTTGGTTTATTTTTTAGTTATTCTAAAAATTACAAATTATGTTAATTTGTTAGTAGTGAAATCAAAATAAATACTTATCGGAGATGTTTTCATACGAAAATGTAAAATGAAGTGGATTCAAGATTTAATAATTGTCAATTAACATTTCTAAAGTCCATATTTAATGGGAAATGTTTTAAATCTTTATACATTTCAATATTTATATTCTATCATTATAGAGTCCATATATTGCCAAATAACATTTAATGAAACGCCCATGTGCGCAAAGCGCCCGTATAAGGTTATAATATGCTCATCTTGTGTAAAAACTTGTCGCAGAGCTTATACGATGTCAAAAAAATGCCTTCTAACAATATTTTAGAAGACCCTTTATTACTAATTAAATGAATGAAAATAGTAGGCTTGTATGATTTAAAGTAACAGTCTCCTTTATTTGTTTTATAAAAAAACGCTCCATTATATTCTAAAATGTAATTAATTATTATTTAATAAACAAATGAATTGTCTAAAAATCCCTACGGTCATTGTTATCAATTGAATAAGATTAAAAACTGGTCAAGATATCGTAATTTACTTCACGGTGCAAAGATGAAAATTTCAGAAACTGCAAAAATCCTGGCTTGATTGTACAAATTAAATAAATGCATTAAAACGTAATATGAAATACAATGTTGCTTCAAACGCGACTCAGTAGAAAGGTCAGGTATACTTAATGAATATATGGCAGCTCTGCCAGTAACACAATCGGCCAAGTGCGAGAACTGCAAATATACGCTAATCGTATACTTTTTTCAATCAGTCAACATTAAAGCGTCTTAAGGAATTTTGTTAGAACGCTTTTATTTAACGTAATGGGCACTTAGGCTAATTTTTACAAGGGACATGCATAGAGCGTCCGTATACGGACACCTTGTGCACACGGGCGATCAAATAAATCTAATTTGACAATATATCGGCGTTTTAATGATATAATGATATATATATATATATATATATATATATATTGTTACTGTAGTGTGCAAATTTTAATCATAAATTTCTTAGATCCTTAATATTGTATATAAGCAGTGGTATTTTTAAAAGATAATTCAAAAGTATTAACTTATTGTAGAGTATTTAAATTTAATACTCTCATTAATTAGTGTATACCAAAACCAATGACCCTAATAATATTGAAATTATGACTATAGAATATATTATGCATGAAGATAAAACGAAATAATTTCTTAAATGTATTCTATAGTACTTTTTAATGTCAACTTACTAAAATCAGGAACGGATTGGTCATGACAGTGATTTAGCAATAGCGCGATCGGCTGATAGGCCGCTAAATGAAATGTTCTAAGGTCGCTGTTACATATCAAAAGTAATTCTTTATATTATAGACACACTATTATAAAAGTTTTGCCTATGTAGCTTTGAAGCAGTTAAGTCGCTCATCTTCAGAACATATGCAACGTTGTTTGTAAATATGTCTAAATGTATGCAACTGTGATATGTAAAATCTGTTTACCCGATATCGAAAAGCCGTCTCAAGTTGAACACGAAGAGATCCATGTGACACCATCTTTATGCCTACTTTAAGTCAAGTATCAAATTTAATTTTGAGTCAAAATTTGGTATAATTCATTTGCAATTGTCGTTTTCTTATATAATTTGTAAAATTGTCTCTTCTTATAATGATATGATGAATTACATCATAAATACCTAGGTACTAGTTTTACATTTACAGATACAGGGTGTTACAGGACAATGTGCAAGTTTTCAAGAGAGTTGCTCTTAGGGGTTGACTTGGCGTTATTTTAAAAATTATAATCAAATAAATATTAGTTTTCAAGTAGTTTTCGTACAGTTAAAATATAATGACAGCTTACATTATTGTTTATTTTATAAATATACATTTCCCTAATGTGTAACTTATGAAATTCGAACCATTTTATATTCATTTCTCAATTTGATATAGTTTTTCAAAACATCAAAAGATTCATTTGTTATATTATTACATAAAAATATAATTTTTAAACAATTAGTACTAGATAAATTGTTGAAATTCAATGAAAGATGTTATTAAAATTTTAAAAGTATTGCATTAAAAAAATATTTTAAGGTTATTTAATAGACAATAATTAAATTACATACTTATAATAAATACTCGAATTTTAGGAAACACATTTAGGAGATAACTTATTTTGAATACATTTCTAATGCTTGCTTTATCATTATAAATTATACAAAATACTAATTGTTTTAACTTACGTTTATAATCGTTAAATTCTTATAAAAAGAAAATATTTTTGCCATAATTCTTTAGAAATAATAGTTTATAACGAAGCAATAACGAAATGTTAAACTACAAATCGAAATTAGGTCGCTGAACTGACTTATCACAATAATAATAAAGCGAGGGAAATTTAATACTTAAGTGCAATATTCTATGTACTATTTACCATATTTACGTTTTATTACCACAAAAAATAATATACAAGGGGTTTGTATTAAGTTTGAACTATTTTATGGATAAATTGAAATATTTAGAGAAAATTGTTTTATTTTTCTGGAATTTTACAAGTCTTTAAAAGCCACTCTTCTGAAGAATATACGTTATTTTGTAACATCGTGTATACTGTTTGATAACTTACAATTGGGGGTAAATAAATAATTTCATCTTTACGGTTGTTTAACTTGGATTTTCAAAAACAAATTAAACATTTCAAAAACATATTGTAATATAAATATAATTTCTTTAAATGAGCATTAACAAGCAGCCCTTACTTGTTGGGCGTCCTTAATAAAAATAAAATAACTCAAAATATCGATATTCTCAAATCATCGATTCACAACACATAAACTAGATTCAAAACAATAATAAGACCCCTAAATCTTCTCCATTAATTTAATTGCAATTCCAACATATTACAATAAAATGGAATTTAAATATAAGGGCTCGCGACCGTTCACCCAATGGTTGACACCCAAGTTCCCTGAAAACACCTATGTCGACCCCAATTTTCGTAAAAAACATAGAATCTCTATACCTAGATGTTAAATTGATATGTACAGGGGCGCCGCAAATAAAATTATTAAGTGTCCTAAATAAGAAAAGGTAAATAAAACTTTACATAACTAAGCTAAATGAACCTCTAACAATAAAAAATATACCGAAGGGTATAAAATAAAGGGTACGGCTGTCTAAGCCATAACGATATCTAATTGAATTGATTTATTTCAATAATATTCTGGCATTTTGAATACCCGTTGAAAGCAATTACTTGTTTTATCTGTAATATTTTTAGGACTGAAAAAAATATTAATGCTATTTCAATTGCACAATACAGAGATACGCAGTTTTAGGGGTAACTGAGAGTCATCTTCAGCTAAAAAATGGAAGTAAGGATAGGTACAGGCAAATATGATGTTGGAAGGATGGTGTTAGGAATGAGTAGAAACACTACAGCGCCATTTGCCTCATAGAAATGTGTACAACTCAGGGAATCACTCTAAATCTGAATCAGAACAGTCAACTTAAAGCATCGAACTCATGTCATTCCGATTACTAGCTGTAGTGTTAACCATTACACTACCACCCTACCTTGATAGCGTTTGAATTAAAGTAATATCTAGTTATTTTTAAAATGTAAATTTTTACTTTTATTCTAACTAAACTTGCAACCAGGATGTAAATTTTAAACTTTGAGCATTGAAAATATTAACCGGTTGTGTAACCATGTTTTGCAAACTTAATCAAACTTTTTGAGAAATTAGTTTAGCTCATTTACAAGTGTAAGTTGTTATATATTTATAGATATACACCTAACCGCAAAATTAACACACTACTCTATATTTTAGCTCTATTTCAGAAAATATTACACATTTTGAGGATACTGGGTATGAACCTGTTCTGCCCAGTGCGGGTTGTTGGTTGACCAAATGCGGCAACTGTGTCTATTGACAGTGCCATAAAGGTAAAAAGTGGCTTCATCCGAAAAAACAATGCTGTTTTGTAACGTTTATACGATCCGATAGAATAACGCGAAACGCGATTTAAAAAGAATTCCTAAAAATTCTACGCATTTTCGCTATATTCTTAAATACGG
>JAHWXV010729584.1:0-14205 GCA_024586415.1 Phrixothrix hirtus | reverse complement strand
AAAGTAATTAAGTATGTAAATAATGCACACAAATCATTAAAATATTAATTCATTTTTATTTTGAGGACGATAATTGGAACGGTCACCCATCCAAGTTACTGACCAGACAAAATCTTGCTTAACTCTAAAGATTTTTCTGAATAACTCACTTCAACGAATTTTCTCAGAGAAACCAATTGGTTCATGTAATATATCATTATAGGCGCAAGAAATGTGGCGAGTTGGAAAACAATCGTTACAACCGTTTTCGAAAAAATTGCAAAAAACCTAAAAATCACAAGAATAAAGTGGCACCTCTAGTTTAACAAAATTCTTACTAGGAGGTGCTAAGGTGGTAATATACTTATATATAAAATTTCACTACTCTACGACGTTTGGTTTTCGAGATATTTTGACCATATACATACACACACACACACACACACACACAGACAAATTTCTGAAAACATGTTTTTTGGAATCAGGGGACCTGAAAACGTGTATTTCCGCTAAAAACTGGACTTTGAACATTTTGACCGAAAACATGACTTTCGCTATATTATATTTCATATACGTAAGAAAATGTAAAAATAGTATCACATCATACTTAAAAAATATAAAGAAACCTTTTAGGCCAGATTTTAAAGATACTTTTTAATTTAACCAAACATCTTTAAATTAAATGATTCTAGATGTCCCTTAAATTGAAAAAAAATTTACTATACGAGGCTTTTCACTTAAAACTGCGAGGATCGATTCTACAAAAACGGGTAGAGATATTTGATTTTTGTAAAAAGTAGTTGATAGGTGGGTTCAATTGGCATTTTTTCAAAGTAATTAAAAATCGATGTCTATAGCGTAGCGAGCGTTGCAACGCCTCAAAAAATCAAATTGATTTCAGGGACTTCGAAATTAAAACAGTTTAAAAGTACGTTCAATTTAAAGATGTTCTTGTCATTTACTCCAATACGATTGCTTTACTCGTTTTTGTGTAATATTCGTTTTAGAAAAATTAAATATCTCTATCCGTTTTTGTAGAATCGGCCTTCGGAGTTATAAGTGAAGAACCTGGTATAGTAAATATGAAATTAAAGTTATTAATCATGTAGAATTATTTAAAATTTTAATTTTCTTTAGTAAAATGTACTTTATATTTAAAATTGCTGTATTTATTCGATTCCAAGCCGCTATCGATTCTAAGCTGCATCCTAATTTCTCATGGGTTTCTTACAAAAAATATAGATAAATTAAGCATAGATTTATTTACAAGGTTTGAAAATTAAAAATTAGGTAATTTATTCTAAAAGTCCTATATACATAACTAATGTACTTGAATAATTTTAATAAAACCTTAATTACTATCACTGTCACCTTTTGAAAATGAATCATCATCAGTTGCACCGCCACTGCCTTTAGAACTGATGTCAGTGATGTTATTTTTCTATAGTAAGTCATCTTCTGTTCCATCTATTGAATTTGTAATGCAACATTTTTTAAAGGAATAATCAAAAGTGTCTTTTGAGAACTGCCGAGTTTCGACGTACCTTCCACCTGAATAAAACTACTTTTATCGACTCTTAAAGTTTTTATCATATTGTTTATATTTACCTACTCCAAGATTACAATTTCAATAATTAATTCCTTATAAGACATTAATGAATGGATAAGCAATATCTAGAATTGTTTAGGTAAGAAAACTGTGACTAATGTAATTTTTCGAATGTAAGCCACATCCAATTTTCAAAGACATTAAAATGGAAAAAAAGTGCGGCTTAGAATCGAATAAATACAGTATAACAAATATATTTTAAAAAAGTAATAAGTAAAGATATGTTTATTATCACATATTAATGCAATGTTATTAAAAAAAAATAATCAAAATGTTAACAATGTATGGATAGGTGCATGTAGCTTTTCTCTGCCTTTAAGAGCTTCCAATTCCATTACAACTAAGCATTCTACTACTTCTGCTTCTAAAGATTCTAGTAATTCACAGGCAGCAGATAAGGTGCCACCTGTAGCTAGAAGATCATCAATCACCAATACTTTTAAACCTTTTTTTATACTGTCACTTTGAATTTCAAGTATATCCTGTAATAATTTATATGCACAGTTAAATAATGTTTAATTTTATTTCAACTATTAACTCTTACTTCTCCATATTCAAGTTGATAACTCACAGATTTAATGTGCCCAGGAAGTTTACCCTTTTTTCTAATAGGAATGAAAGGAATTTGAAATTCTAAAGCAATTAGGGGACCAAATAGAAATCCTCGTGAATCAAGAGCAACTACACATTCTATAGGTGGATTTATTAATTTTGTATGCTCTATTAAAAGGTCACGTAGTACTGAAAATACTTTAGGCTCTTGTAATACTGAGAAAATATCTCTAAAAATAAATTTTTATTACATTTTTTTTATGATATTCAAAATTAGGTACCTGAATAAAACACCAGATTTTGGAAAATCTGGGTAACTTTTAACATGTTTTTTTATTAATTCCATTTTATCAATTTCTTTTGTAGACATTTTTTAACTTGTAGAAATCTTTTTATTAATATAAAAGTCAATGTGGAAGTGATAAGATATAATTCATTTTATCTTATCAACAATTTAAATTGAAAAAATATTATTAATCAACTATGAATTGAGGTTAGAATTAATTAAACTTTTAAATGTCACAAAGTTCAATATACATAATTGTTGGTAAACTTAATTTAAATGATTATTACTTTGCTTCAAAAATCATTTAAGTTTCAAGGTAATTCAAAATACGCCACAATAGGAAAATATTTTCAATCTTTTATATATGTACACTATAGAAGTAATTATAAAATTATAAATTTTCGAATATAAGAGTCATATACAAAAGTAATTATAGTTTTGAGAATACAAGGCATTTTAACCTTTTGACTGTACTTACAAAATTTTATCTGATTCAGATAATTTTAGAAAATATAAATTTTAGCTACACTCATTTTAAGGACAATATTTATTCAGCTTTTTGCATATCATTATGTACTATAAATCCTTAATTTGAATTTTTATTAATTTTATACATAGGGGAAAGGGTCCACACTGAGACATTTGAATTATATCACAAAGTAGTCAAAATATATATGCATGTATCATATAGTGGTCATTAGTTAAGCTACAAACGTGCAGTAAAATTCTTTCCAGAATTCTACAAATACTATATATTAGTAATCGATAATGCAGTTTTATGGAGTGAGGAGTTTGATATGTAAATTTAAAATTTGTGTATTTCAGTTTTTCTTAGTCATCCTAGTAGGTGAGGCAAGTGCACCAATTTTTGATATCCCCCAATAGTTGACACCAAAACGAAATTTAAGGACTTTTAAGATATTATAACTACATCTGCAAATGATAATTCTTCCTGATAGCTCAACAATGTAGATAATAGAAAGCACTATCCAAATTTTAAATTGGTATAAGCATTCAGGTTATAGCTCTTTTGATGCTTTATAGTTTATTAACATTATTTTCATTTGGGTACATGCTTCAGAGTAAATTGTGCATGTAATAGAGTGTTCGGGTAAGAAAAATAAAGCACTCTGACCTTGCTCCATCTAAAAGGAAAGTGCTGGTTTAAAGATGGGTATATACATAACTAGTTTCATAAGATGGGTTTTAACATACAAGTGCAATAAAATATCTTATGAAACGAGTCTTTTATACTATTTTTTCTTATTAACATATTTTGTTTCAAAATTTAAAAAATTATTTACATTTGAATGTGTTGGTGTTTTAGGGGATTTTATGTGCAATTTTTGTTGTTGGATATATTACAATTGGCATTAGTAATTAAACAATTAATTGATCTCTAAAGAAGTTATTATGCATTTTACATAACTTTAAAGTATTTATTGAATTGAAAATAAATATTAAAAGAAAATGGAGATGGATATATCTAAAGACCAAAGGATTACTGTCGAATTTTATATTTTACATTTAATAAACATAAAATTTAAAAACTAAATCTTTATTAAACAAGAACTAGGAAAATTTTAACAACATAAAGTATAAATATGGGAGTTGTAAGTTCTTCTACAATAAAAGATATGTTCAATGTGCTCACCATTGCATTCCAGGCAATACTCATAATGTTTAACAAGTTTGTAAAAATCGGTTGTTGCATTTTTCTGAAGGATACCATTTTTTCAGTAAGATCATCAATTGTTCCGGTGGATTTTCCATAAAAACGGCTTGCATCAGCATACCCTATACATAAGCATCAAGATTTGTGAAATCTAGTAAATGTGTCGGAAATTATGTGGTTCCCAAAATTTTCATGAAGCAGATCTGGAAATGCTCTTGTTGTGTGGTAAATAGCCCTATCCAGTTGGAATCACTGGGTACTAAATTGAAGATTTCTAGATTTCTGGCACAGCAGAATTGTCTGATTTCTCAGAAATAGTGTAGTATTTGTTATCTATATCATACCTAATTTAGAGTAATGGGTTTTCTACATTTGTCTTCCACAAGCCCAATAAGCCATTACCAGTCATTTCACACCAAATCATTCCATGGTCACTATGATGGGTTTTCTCTATAATGAAGTCTTGCCATTCAAAACCAAGAAACCAATTTGTCTGTCGACTGATAAATCCATTCAGATAGATGTGCCATTCACCAAAATACTATACATTCAAAAGAAACAGGTTCATTATAAACCATCATTAAGACTGAAGCACAACACACAACTCTTGTTTCTTTGTCTGGATTATTCAAATGTTGTTGACTGTATTTTATAGGCAAAACCACCAATATTCTTAAACATCCTTTGGGTAGACGTTTCACTAAAATTCATCTTCATGGACATTCGTCGCAGACTTCTTTTTGGAGATTTTAACACTTGTTGAAAGAGCCTTTGTTGATTTGCATAGATAACTAAGTGACTAGTACAACTTTTACATTGAGTTAGAATACTTCCCGTGCATCGACATTTTGCTTCTGAAACTCTTCTCAGAATTGATTGGCAGCAATTAATGAACTAGGTCCGTTTGATACAATAAAATCTTTTTCTTGTGTTAGCACCATTTCTCAATTTTTTGACAGTTCATTTGAATAAACAAAGTGTAGAGTGATATAATAACACTTGATGCGGGTATGGTTCAGAAGCCTCTAGATTTCAGGGACTTTTGTTTTGGCACATACCGTACAATTATTTTTTGGGGTAATTTTATTTTGTCTGTTTGATAGTATTGGTTAATATAAACAACCTCTAAAAATAAAATTTTGCATACTTTTTAAGATTTTTATAGACACAAATTAGAAAAAATATATTATGTGTATTATTTAGTTTTAATTAAATTTAAAATGAAAATGCTATTAATTTTAAATTTTAACATATTTAAAGAACATGCTTCGAGGTAAAAATTGCAATTCAATAAGATCACATGCATAATAAATGTTGTCTTGTGTTTTTCATACTAATCTCTAAAATTTTAAATTTACCATCAGCTAAATTCTTTTACTACTGCTCAGAAAGAAACTATTTTTGGATTTAATAATAAGTCTTTATTGTCATAAATTTCAAAAAGGAGATATTGACATTGTCACATAACAAAAATAAATAAACACACAACATATTTGAAGTATCTGCGAAAAGAGTATGTATGTCAGAGCAGTAATATATCACAATTTATTAGTACATATGCTAAATTTCTGTAGAGTGTAAATGCTGCTATCAATAAGGAAATGCTTTAATTTCTTGTTAAAAGATTTTAGAGTTTGTTGTTTATAATTATCAGACAACAAATTATAGTAGTATCCACCAGTATACATGGGCGACTTGTTATAAAATTCATTGGTTGCGGTGGTTGGAACGTGGTCTGGCCTAGGTCAAATTGGACTGTGGCAATATGTTGTAAACACCTTTTAATTTATTGCATCGTGTATATAAAATATATATATTAAATCTGTTTCATTAATATTTTAATAACTTCAGTTAGTAAACTTAGTAAAAGCATCCCATATTTACATAGCGTTTTCCGATTTCTTT
The DNA here is from genome assembly GCA_024586415.1 of Phrixothrix hirtus. Classification (NCBI taxonomy): domain Eukaryota; kingdom Metazoa; phylum Arthropoda; class Insecta; order Coleoptera; family Phengodidae; genus Phrixothrix; species Phrixothrix hirtus. The sequence continues at coordinate 8,199 of JAHWXV010729584.1, read as the reverse complement.
TTTTAATTCAAAAGAAATATAATTGATTCTTTATGTTATTTTATAATAACAAGAAACCTTATTTTCATAATTCCTGTTAATTCTAAAATCATCTTGGAAGTAATTCCAATTTAACAAATTAATTGTTTATTGCAGATATGTTTACTTAATTAATCTTACCAGATAAATTACGTAGTTTTGTTAAAGATCATTTTAATAAAATAAACTTAATGAATTTTAAAATATAGATATGGCCGCCCCTATTTTTGATAAATGAGTTGTTTCAAACATCCGATTAACATTCCTTAAGAATAACATCATAGAAGTTAGCACAATGTAAATTTCACATGCAGTCTTCAGAAATATTCGAACATTTCACTATGCATATTTATCTTGCTAAACATTTCATTTCTAAAAATCAGATGTCTGATTGATCAATTCAATTTCCGGTCAACAAAATGTATATAACCCTTTCTGGTATTACACGTCCCTTTTCTAGAATAAGGAGAGTTGTTCTTGAACCATAGAACAGAATGGACGTGCTTGAACTCAATTAAGTTTTTAATAAGAAAAGAATTTTGTTCTTCTAGTAATGTGAAACCTCAATTGTGCAGTGTTCTTTATTATTTTAGCCTCTAATAACTTGTCAAGGATACTTCCTTGATGTACTATCGAACTATCCCGTTCTTAGGGATTTATTTACCAAACCATTAAAAGCACATTGTCCACCATTGGTTGAATAAAGGAATTTTGATATTGAAAATTAAAATGGGATCAATCAAATTAAAACATCGATATTATACAACTAGCGATTTTTATGTTGTTTAATTAAAGTAACCAAAATATTGTTCTAAACTTCAAAAAATTGTTGCATTGATTTTGTCACCTGTAATTTGCAAAATAAATTTATTTATTAACATTTATATAGTGTTCATATGGAATCATGCATTAGTTTTGTGTCATGACACATTTAGTTTTAGTGCATTAATAACTTGACGTTCTGAGTATAATTTCACTAATCATTATAATATCACATAAATATATACAGGCTGACCCATATGTATCAAGTTTAACTTTATTTTCAAGCATTATCCAATACATATGTGTAACCTCACCACATAGATAAAGTAGAGTAGAAAGAAAGGACACTCTCTAATGGTACTTAGCATATTGTTATTAGCGCCATCTCATGGCATGTGAGACATCATTAAACAGGAACGTTGACAATTCGAATTTAAATTTTAGTTTCACCATGCATAAGAGCTAATCTTTCCACCTATTAAATTTATATACTTGTTACGTACTCTGAATACCATTATACCAACAGTAGTATTACAGAAAATAACAACAGAATAAATTTAAAGCATGGAAAGACTGATCATTAAACTTTTTATAACTAATACAATATTTATATGTAAAGATGATAATTTTATGTGCCCTTAAAAATATTCTAGTTCAATAAAAATAAAACTCAGAAAACCATTTATTTTAAATATACAGTCTTATAAATATGTATTGACAACAAGCACCTTTAACAGATACACAATAACCAATAATTTCATGTGTACATAATTTTAACAAAAATAAAATGTATAACAAACATATATAGCAATGATATAAGTTAAATGCAGTATTCACACCACCTTAATACAAAAGGAAAATGGTAGGGTAGCTTAAAAATGTAATCGTCTAACATTTGAATCAAAAGGTTGATATAAGCAAAACGGATCGAGATTTGTGTAACATTCAGTTCATGCTAGAATTGAACTTGTAATATGTCCTAACTAGTTGAACATAAATAAATGTCTATATCATGTATGTGTTATAGCATTGATTTCTAAAAATGATATAATAGTGTTATACAATCCATTTTAGCAGAAAGCAATTTTTTAATAAACGACAGATCTGATACATTTTGTCACTTTTGTAATGACCTAATATTTAGATAACATAATACATATATACATATCGTTACTTACGACAATGTCCAAATTATATTTAGTATAACCCAATATTTTGTAGCAGCATTAACAAAATTATAAAAAACGGACTGTTTCCAGTTTTGGGTAATATTTCGCAACATATACCCTATAAGTCATTATTGTACATGTAAAAATTAAATAAATTAAAATATTACCTTTATTAAATTGATTATATATTAAATATAATTTTGGAGCACTAGTTATTAGAGTCAAAATTTTCGTGTTCAAAATGAAAATTAACTACATGATGACTCTCATAGTCTTACTTTAGTGACATGCTAACAAGTAATCCTTGTTAATGCAAAGTTTTAAGTACATTTTAAACACCTTTGCATGTCTGATATTGTACAGAAATCTATTTTGCCCCCAACACGATAACAATATCTAATAGAGCACATCAGCTTTAACTATTGTAATTTGACTGAAATCATAATTAAATTATTCATTTTAATTATTTTAGTTTGACTTACCAGAGATATAACCTCACTTTATTTGCCCTTTCTCCATGATATTTTTATATTTCCAAAGATTGCTGTTCAATTTCGTGTTAATGGTGACATCTATCGGGATGTGAGACATCAAAACTTTAAATTTGTATATACTAGTAGAGTGCCCAGTCCATGCTTCACCATAAGATTGTTATGTAAGTATAATTTAAGGTAGTAAAAATTTTAAAATGTGGAACCCACCATAATTAGTAATTAATAAACCAAATTTAATTGTTATGCCAATTTTGACTGTAACTGATTGTGACTATTGTTTAACTCATTATATTTATATTATTTCATCTTTCATTTCAGTATGTTAGCATAGAATTTACTTTTACTTTGGGGTATCTTAAGGTAAGCAAATTGTACCGGCGATCTCTTCCAAGTATTTTATTCAATTTTTATGTAACTACGTCACCTGACATTGTATAGCATCTTCTGATTTTTATCTGTAGCAATTTCTATATAATTATTATTTATTGCTGTTTTGCCCATTCCTAGCTTTCTTGATCAAGACAGTAATTTCCAAATAAAGTAAGTGACGCACTCTTACCTATTGCTAGATGAATTAATAAGATGGCAAATAAGCAGAGAGAAACGTGGAAAATAATTAATGACTTTAGAGGGAAGAAATCATCATCCGCAGACCCTGTCCCAAATCCTGATGAGCTAAATGACTTTTATTGTTCTATAGGTCCCACATTAGCTAGTAATATTAAATCGACTGCAGATGTTTTATCATTTTTAGTAATAGCAACATCACTGATACGTTTTATTTATTACTCATCAACATTAATGAAATCAAAGCAATATTAGCCAGTATAAAAAACAAAAATTCTTCGGAATGGAATAACATCAATAAAAATATTCCTGTACCTTTCTGATGAAATACTAGACATACTAGCAGAGGCAATAAATTTCTCATTTACCTCTGGCACTTTTAGTAAATCACTAAAAATTGCAAATGTCATCCCTATATACAAGAATGGTGATCATAGCATGCCTTTTTCCGTCCAATCTCTCTACTACCAACACTATCAAAAACTGTAGAAAAAATAGTCAAAAAAGGAATGTTAGTTTTTCTTAATAAACATTCCTTGCTTTCAAATTCTCAATTTGGTTTTTAGGCACAAAAAATGCCTCTATGCAATGTTGGCACTTGTGGAGAATTTGTATAAGAAACTTAATGAGGACTATATGGTTTCAGCTATATTTTGTGACTGTGACTGCGTTAATCATGAGATACTGCTGAGAAAACTTGAATATTATGGATGTTGTGGAGTGTTCTTAAATTGGTGTCACTTGTATCTCTTGTAACTCATCACCTCCAGATCCATTGTGGATTTCTACAAGGATGTGTTTTAGGACCTCTTTTTTCTTATTTACTTTAATGAAATAACTAATATAAACATCATAGCTCAATTTACAATATTTGCAGATGATACTCTCCTTTGGCAAGACAAAAACAAGGATGCACTAGTGAAAAAAATTCATGGAGACATTTCAAAGATGAAGAACTGGTGTGATGCAAATTTAGTCTTTTAACATTGCAAAGACTAAAATAGTTTCTTTTAAGTGAGACATCCCTCAGATAACACTTGGAAGGGAGATCATGAATTCGAAATCCGTAAACAAATTTTTAGGCTTTGACTCAAAATTAAGTTTTGAAGTACACATAAATAACATTTGTAACAAATTAGCTTCTTGATGTTATGTTATAAGATCTATAGCATCTTATCTACATTTTTCTGATACCAAGAATGTTTATTACTCATTAGGTGAGACTCATTTGAGTTACGGAATATGTTTTTGGGGCTCATGCAGCTCTTTTAGCAGATGTTTGTTTTACAAAAAAAGGGCGATAAGGTACTTATGTAAGGTCAACCCATAAAATATTGACCTTGAGCTGTTTATTTGTACTGAAAACAGCTTATCTGATGTTTAAAAAGTACAAAAATATTATTCATATGCCTATAATATGTAAGATCAGAAGAACTTATTGTATTCCACTTCCAAGACATACAACTACATTAACGAAGAAATCTATTATATGCAATTCAAAAAAATCTTTAATCACCTCCCATTGTATCTGAGACAAGCTTAAAATTTAGAAACAAGACAAAAACATTTTTTACTTATAAAAGCATATTATACAATGGAAGAATTTTTTCTTGACTTCTAATATACTTACGTAGTAATTTTAGTTTACTCTATTGCTATTTAATTTTATAAAAGAACTTATATTAGTTACTTGTTGCTTGTTAATAAGATTTTATCTTTCGGCAATAAAACAGATATTAATATTATTTCAAATGATTCATGTATTCTAGCTTCCTTTCCAGGCAATTATCAAATAACAATTATTGTAGTCAACAAAGTACCATCCCTTTCTAGCAACCGGTAGCAAAACTTTGCCTCGAAAGGGTTATGACAAAAGCCTTCCTAGGACTTAAAACTGTTTTAGAATGTGACAATATAAATTCTTTTAAGTGCAACTTATAATTTTATAAACATTGAGCATTGAACTTAATGTTCAAGCAATGTTACCGTCTTTAATTATTTTAGGTGGAAGATCTAACCTCAAAGACAGCAATATAAGTATCTCGCGATCTAATACAGAAATAAAAGAAGCATGACATGAAAATAAAAATTGAATTTAAATTGAGGACAGCAAATGGTAAAAACAATTTAATGATGAAATATACCAAAGGGGTTCCAAAAATTATTTCAAGAAACTAAGAACTTTCCACATTACTGCATCTAAGAATTTGGTGTACCTGCTATTAAAATTTTTAGAATCAAGCTATAATTATTAATGGAAAATTCTCAAGGTTACAACTACTATGTTCTTACTTTACAAAAAGCTGGTTAATAGTAATATTCAATTCTGAACTTAATTTAAGTGGTTATAATACAGGGTATGACAAGTAAATAACAAGTCTGACAAGTTGCCTTGAATTGAGTTATTGTCTAACAATGGTAATTATGCAGTTACAATTATAAAAAATCTTGGTACATTGAATAGTTGTTTACAAAACAAAAAAAAGCAATAATACAATCATTACTGTATATAATTATAATATTTAGGTTGCAGTTTAGTTTTGGTAGTTTATGCAAAACATACGAGGTGTGTTTTTTAAGTAAGTACCATTTTGAAATTCTGTCACTGTGAATGCTGCGGCAGTTTTCCATGGTTGCACGCTGTGTACCTACATCTATTGACAAGCCACGGACATCATATCTGAAAGATTTAACCATGTTTACATTTATGTATCAGTATTTAAAATGCCTCTGCTGGTCAAGAATCCCGCCGACTGTGAAATACACACTGTGATTCGTTTTCTTGGTGTTAAAGGCATTAAATCGGCTGACATTCATTGTCAGATCAGTGAAGTATATGGAGACAACATTATGAGTGAAGTAATGGTCCACACACTGGTTCTCGAACTCAAGATCTCATCACATCTTTTCATTAGATACAACTATACAGTCCTGATCTTGCACCCAGTGACTACCACTTATTCCTGTATTTGAAGCAGCATCTAGGTGGTCAGTGCCACGACGACGATGATGTCAAAACAGCTGTGTTGCATGGTTGTCAAATCAGGCGGCAGACTTCTATGAGAATGAGATTCAAAAGCTGATTGTACAATATGATAAATGCCTCAATATTGATGGAAATTATGTAGAAAAGTAGATTAAGATACAGGCTTTCATATAGAAATAAAGTTCTTAAGAAAAGTTTACTTATTTTTTTAAATTTTAAAATGATACTTAAAAAACACGCCTCGTATGTTCTATTCCATTATTAAATAAAGACAGGGAAAATAAATGTATAGGAGGCCTCTTAAATTTCTCAAAGTACAAATCATTTGGGATAACCAGAATCTTTAATTAGTCACAGATTGAGGAAGAGTTCTTACTTGAGCGAACCATTTATAATCGTGTTTAAAAGAAAAATTAATTAAAATATTCAACCTCAAGTTGCTGAATGTCCCAAAATTCTGGTCAATTGTCATATAATATACACTTAATTTTATAATCATAAATTTGATAAAACAAGTTATGTTATTTCTGTGTTTGAAATTGAAAAAAGAAATAAAACAAGGTGGTGCATTACAAACTTATCATTTATTAAAATATACTGTTTTATAGGAAGGTAGAGATACAGTTATTATTGGAACAGTTGGTAAAGCAGTAAAAATTTAGGAACCTAGAAAATAGTTATTTGTAAATAGTTACCTAGAAAGGTTATTTATTGGCACTCACCTGCGCGATTGTTGTTTAACATTAATTAGGCAAAGGGATGGACAAGAAATTCTCTGAGAATAAACACACTGTGGTCAGTGGCATGTAATTTGAAAGGCTAAATTAAAATAATTTATTGATAGCACCAAGACAGATATTACAATTTTTGTGAGTTTGAGCCCATTGCAAGTGATTGTTTCATTGTTTTGCCATTATCGATGGTTTTTACTTTGCCTGTGATAATGAAAATTTAGATATCGAAACAACAAAAAAACTAATGAAAAGTTTGTACCTTATAAAAATTGAATCCAAGTTTTTTTAAGGTCCTTATGCCAGTATAGTTGCAGTAACTTTTGTAGTCATTTCATTTCATAGTGCAATTATAACTACACTGCCGCCAAAACGATTTTTTGTAATTATTTATCCAAATATCTTTAATTCGGCTTCTGCTATGAAAGATCTTCTTTTTACAGCTTTGCTGTGACCAATCTAGTTGTGTATATAATCTAACAATGTCCCTCACAGTATAAAGTGAAATATTTACATCTATTCCCAAACAGCATTTTTAGTTATTAAAACGTATTAACAACTCCTAAGTTGACTTCAAAGTTTTTGACTACGATCCATTTCAACCACCCTAAAATGTTTCTATAACGTATGTCACTAAAATGGGGAATAGCACATATTAATATATTACTCATTTATCACCATTATAATTACATTTCTCTAACTAGAGAGTTACGTGTTAATTCCATTATAGTTTAGTCGCTAAAACTTGTAAATGCTTTGCTCTTAAAATAAAAACGAATGCCTGTTTATTGATAAATGTGATTATGATACCTCCATAAAATACACATGTGCGCCTCAAGAATTATTAATATTTATAAAAATAAACATTGTGAAAATTATATAAAATAACCACTGAAGTATTTGAAGTGAAAGTAGATATAATACATCTCAAGTAAAAATAAATAAAATATTAACAAAAGAATTTAAACAAAATGATGTTATTCATTGATTAGTATTAACAATTTTGATAAAATATGGTGATGTTCACATAAATTTACTATGTAGTTAGAGTTACCATAATTTACGTATATAAAGTACTTTTTACTTTCATGAACTAATTATAACTGCAATGATTTCACTTCAAAGTAATATTTACTGGGATGTAAAATATTCTTTTTGACTGTTAAGTAGCGCTTATATAACTACTATAGAAAGTACACCTAATAGTAACTCTCCCACCCAAGTTCGTTATAGGTACCGGCTGTTAGGTTAGGTTATTAATTATTAATCAGCAATATTTATTACAAATAAAGTTTAAGCCGTGTTCGGATATAAACCATTCATTTATTTTCCTCAGATTAGGAATATTATTTATAAATAAATTACATTGAAATAAATGATTTGCTTTCTAGGAATAACTTAAAATTTTGTGTATATTTATAACTAATAATGTTTCTCTTTCATAAATATCTCTTATTTATTACAAATAAAAT
>JAHWXV010729453.1:0-10357 GCA_024586415.1 Phrixothrix hirtus | reverse complement strand
TACTTTTTTAAAAAAAGAGTTATATTACCGAAACAATTGTTAATTTAATAAAATAAAATATAAATTTGGACGAAGACCTTTTAATTTATTATAGATACTATTTAAAAATTTTTTGTCTGTATAAAATAGGATTTGCTGTTGTTTTATCGGTTAAATTATAATATTCAGGGTGGGCTTCCAACATGTTTTTATAATATAGTTTTATGACCAATCTAATTTACTTCAAATCGCAGATAATTAATATTTTTACATAGAATAAAAGGCCTGTAAAGTGTTACAGTCGAGATTTGTCGTAAAACTATTTTTAATAAGCATGTTGTGGTACAAATATGTTAAAAAAATAATTAACTAATAGCATTTTATTAGTACATTTTTGATAAAATAAAAAGACAAAAACATGGTTTGAATATAATACAAATATGATATAAATAGAATATTGTGAGTTTTACGATAATGTCACAGGATGTCACTAGTTATTCGAAATTAATCTAAAGCAATAAATTTTGACGATTTCAAGTATATTGTGGAGACTAGAATTTACAAGTCAAAAAAATATGCCCCATTTAAATACATCTACATTAAAATCATTTATTTAAACAATTTATATTAAACTTTATACTATATCTACTGGTCACCACGCGGTAGTGTTTCTTTATAAGTTCTTTTATACAAATATTTATTTTCCTATGGAATCCTAACTTTAATTAATTAAACTAAAAATTAATAATTTTTAAATCCCTATCAGTTTATGAATTTAATGCTGAATTGATAAAACTATGTGGATGTACCCCTTAACTACAACTTGAATTATTTGCTTGCTTTTTTGTAAAAGTAAAATATATTATAATTGTTATCAACAGACCAGGGCATTAAAGTACGTTTGAAAATTAAGCATATTACGAAATACAATAGGCGTGCTTCAAAATATGTATATAATATTGTAATAGGTGACGAATGATGCATATATGCTTATGAGCCGGAAAGTAAACAGCAGTCGACTGTATGGGTGTTTCAAGATGAACCAAAACCAACAAAAGGTGTTCGCGCTCGAAGCACTTCGAAACAAATGATCTCCTGTTTTTTGGGAAAAACTGGTCAAGTGACAAGTGTGCTTTTACAGAAACGTAAATCGTCATTTCTGAATGGTACACCACCATTTGTTTGGCGGAAGTCTTCAGGTAAATAAGGAAAACAAACAAACGCCGTAGGATCATTCTGCAATGCGAGCTCTCACACATCTCCTCTAACACTCGATTATTTTAACACTCCAAAAATCAAATTAATGGGTCATCCACCATACAGTCCTGATTTGGTACCAAATGAGTTTTTTTTTGTTCCCGAACATCAAGAATAAATTGCGTGTACAACGGTTTTCATCGGAGAAGAAACCACCGATGCGTTCAAAACCCATGTTCTCAACCAGAATGGCAAAAATGTTTTGACAATTCATTCGAAAGACTGCAAAAGCATGTAGATCATAAGGGAGAATATTTTGAAAAACAATAAATCAGTTTTCAACGATAAATTACTGTTTCTGTATTACTAGGCACAATATGAATAGTGCCCCTCATATGCATGTCACTTAATAATGTTGATGTTGACACCACGTTCTTTAAATCTAAGAATAGTATACCCTTATCATTAAAAAATACGGACACAATTACCTTTCTTGCCGAAGCCTGAAACCGTATTTATTTCGCCTTCGGAGAATGTGCACGCTTTCGCTGCATATTTTGACGTTTGGATTCTGGTCCGGAATGATAACACCAATGTAAAATACCGGAAACAGTTTAGTGTAGAAAAGCATTATCTTGCTGTGAATACTGCAAAGGTACGAGCAAACGCAAATTTTTCTGTTCATCAGTGCAATAGCCGAGACTATGAATGGTGGAATGAAAGAGTTCCCACGCTGATTCTCAACATTTGAGAAGATTTCCTAACTTTGATTCAACTATTTCGTGTAAAGCATTTTCCAGCTGTCCTACATTTTCAACTGGAGCTGCAACATGTTCAGTTCCGGCACGGGGCAAATCTTTAGCGGATTGTCTACCTTGTCGAAATTTATTGCATCATTTAACTACTACCGCGTGAGAATAACTAGAATCACCATATACAGCTCTCATTGTCGTATAAATTTGTATTAGCTAACCCCTATCAGCGGACTAAAACTGAATAACGGCACGCAGAGTATTTTTAGATGTATTTTGTATCATAGATGCCATTTTACAGCACAGTAACAACGATTAGAGGAATGTAAACTGTAAATATAAACAAATGAATTTCCTTATAATGGCAACGAGTTGATGGCTGCTTTGATCAAATCGGTTTCTGTTGAATAATTTTTTTAAAAACATGCAGCAGTAGTAAATCTGTATCAAGAAAGCTTTTTAAGGACTCCTCATGGTTACCTATAGTTTTGTTGTTGACGAGATATTAAATAATGGTTGTAAAAACATTATGATGGTAGTCTGTTCATAATTTTTGAAAATTTTGAAGAACCACAGAAATGAACTTTATTTCTTATTAAAGGAGTTTTCTGGTCGTGGGAAGCGAAATCAGCCTGATTTTTAGGAATTTTTGTATTCTTAAAACTTATGTTATAGTTAAGAACTAATACATTATTGTAAAGCACATTTCATATAAATTCATAAAAAAATGTAAATTTAATGTCCTCATAACATGATAAAGTATGGCGCCAAATTTAAGCCTGCACCGCAGGTATAGTCTAATGGTGGACACAGAAGTGATTTCGCTAATCTGAAAATAAAAAAACTATGTCACTTTTTGTAGTGTAGACTTGTAATTTTCGCTTGAATTAGGATTATTGATATCGCATGCATAATTATAATATGACTAAGTGTAAACAAATTTCGATGTTATTCAATTTTTGTCTCGCATTTGTATTTCAAGTAAAATAGAAAAAATTTACATAGACTGCTAGTTCCTGCGATAAGGCCATGCTTATTTAATGTAAAAGTGAAAGCTAATCGGTCAAGTAAATTTCTTAAAATCGTGTCCACCACGTTCGAAAACGCGGTTTCGAGGAAAACGTGTTTACAATTTTATGATACATGTTCCATGCATTTGATCCATTGACTCTTGAAATTTTCTATCTGTTCTTGCTCGCAGTGTGCTCCGCTTTGTAACATGCGATCATTTAAATTACAGTTCCCAGTGGGCTATGAAATTTTTCCGTAGAGCGTAGCTTAGGCACACGCACGCCAATCAAAGCCAATAATACATAACCTGCAAATTATCTATAATAATAACGTCAACAAATTTTGTGGGGGGAACTTTATTATTAGATTAAAATAGGAAATTTTACAATATCTACAATAAATGTATGAAATGATTTATTATAATGTTTTATTTCACAGCAATTACAAAAACAAATTACAAAACCAATTAATAACAAAATATGGCAAATTAAAATTGTCAATTTGACAGATATTTATTGCTAAGAATGGATTACGCGAAGACAGGAATTTTTTTCATAGGTCACTGGGAACTGAAATTTAAATGATAGTATAGTATAACCTACAAAACGAAACTAACGGTTAGATCGGACTGAAGGTCACCCAAATAGCAGGAACTCGCGCGCGCTTTTTAAATCAGTCACCAGCCCGTTAAACTTTCTCACTTTTTACCTACCCTATATCTGTGCTAACTGCTATTTTTCCAAAAAAAATACTTTTACATGATATTCTTAAAATTATATACTTTAGAAAAATGCAAGGGAAAAATCGATTTTTGAAGCTTCAAAACCAAAAACTGCCTTATGGGCAGAACTTTTGTTATTGTTCGTTGAAAAAGATATGCGAACATCTTTAGAAATCGCCTTATGCTTCATATGTAGCAGTGTGATGCAGGGTGTCAGTATTTAGGATTATTGGAACTAATTTTTTAGACAATAATTGAGCAGTTGTAATTAGCTCAAAGCAATGGAGCATTTCTTGAACTTCCAAACCTAGGATAATATAATATCTAGTTTCAACGAGATAATGAGAATGCTTATATGCAGTTGCAAAAAATGTTCCTAAATAAACTAGTACTCAAGTGTGGAGACATAAATTGGCCGCCAAGATTGCAAGATTTATCTGCACCAGATATCCTTTTATAAGAATACTTAAAAGAAATCCTAGAATCAGGTGAAGAATTTTTAAAGAGAGATATGCAAAATTTCTAACACCCTTTGAGAATGTGTTTAGTAAGTAGAAATTTAAAATTGAGTAATACATAGTTATTTATTATTACAAAGTCGCTTTACTTTCTCGTTCAACACCTTTTCAATATTCTTACATGGAGAGGTCATCTCTGTTGGCCAGCCTCCTAAGTCAATTCTTGAAAAATATGGGAGTGTCTTTGTTTATATGTTATCTGTAAGTATCAGGTAAAGATCCCAAAATAAAAATAAAATGTAGATTTATTTTTATAGATTGAAGCTTTAAAAATATATTGTAATTGTCAGATAAAAACTATCCTGAATTTTTTAATATTTACTTTTACTGATCTACAAAATGCAATTTTAATGTTGGCCATCTCTTGCCAACTTCATTGGCATACCCAAGGCTTGAAGGTATTGTTCATTTATTCTCTTCTTAATTGATGATAGGTAAATTTTTAAGCACTAATGATAAATAATATTCTTCCAGTTGGAGAGAATAAACTTTCCTTGCTTGAACTCACACCTGCGATTGCATATATTAGGATATTTTTAATTATATGCATACTATTTTAGTGATTCATTAACCCATTAACGGCCAAGACATTAAAAAAATAAACTTTTAAAGATATTTTTATTTAATCGTATTTAAAATACATAAACTAAGATTAATTTAGCAATTACAAAATTATATCTACACGTTTGAAGAAAATACACGTAGCTGTTAATAGCGTTTTAAAAAACTTAAATGTTGAAATGTACTTCCCATCGAGTAAACTATTTTTTCATGTGAAAACTCTCGAAGCAATCTGGATGCAAATGCACTTTATACTTCTTGCATAAATAAATAATATTCCTTTTACAAAGTCTACATTTCTTCCTTGCAGTATTGACGTATGACGTATGACGTATGACCAACATTGTCAAACCTTATGGCATCTGGCAGAGCGTATTGAGAAGATCGTCCGTGTGCTGAATTTGGTATTGTGGTATCCGAAACAGAATCACTGTTTTTTGCTTGTCCATTAAATTTCAATAAACTGAATGCCAATTGGGAACGAAATTCGAGTTAGGAAATTTTCGATTCATTGGCAATATTATAAATTTTCCGCTATTTACTACTGTACTGTCGATCATATCGTGCAAATCTACTTCTCCCATATATTTATTATACTGGTGTATACCATTTTGTTAAAATACACGAACTTCTTTAGCCTGCTTTCTATTGTAGCGTTTAAATTAGGTAAGAGGGATTACTATATCTACATTTGTCATTACAGTAACAACAGAATTGTTATTCCATCGCACTACTAAAACTTTCAAACTTTGAATCAAAAGCACACATATACGAACCTCTTTCCTTTTTTGACATAGCCTTATTAGTTTCTAGGGGGAATTGAGCAGTGCGATTTTCTCTCACTATTCCTGTTGCAAAAAATCCTCTTTCTTTCAAAACAGCAAAAAGAGCATATGAGCTGAAGAAGTTGCCGAAGAAAACTTCTAGTTGCGGAGGATACTCGACAATTGATAGAAGTTCCAAAACAACCCTCGTTCCTAATGCTTCAGTGCGGTTTGTACTCGTATTTTTAACTTTCGCACCATATGGAACAAATCGGAACAAATAACCATTATCAGAACAGAGACACCATAGATTGAAGTCAAATCTTATTGGTTTTCCACGAATAAACATTTTACAGGAATGACGGCCGAAGTATTGCACCATTTCCTCATCAATGGGAAGATTTTCTGCAAAGATACCAAACTGTATAAATTTTCTATTTATAATCTCAATTATAGGTGTCAATTTTGAAAATCTGTCGTTTTTGTTTAACACCGTATTGTCTGACAAATGAAAGTTTTGTTTTATTGATCGAAACCTATTTCTGCTCATTGTTTCCCTCACAATACGAACTTCTTTCTCTTCATCCTTCAACCAGTTCATGTCAGTCTGAGCTTCTGTATGATACCCAAAAAAGATGAGTATACCAATAAATCTTTTCAAGTCTGTTTCGTTTATTTCAAATTCATGACTGTTTCGTTGTGACGCATAAAGATTTGTAAAATATAAAATCTTATCTATCACTTCTTTATCAAAGAAAAGCAAAAAAAATTCATAAGGTGATTTGTTTCCGTGTTCTGATTTTATTTAGCCTACATTTCGAATACAATCAGACTGAGAGAATGTAGAATAAGTAGGCGTGGTTTTGTCCAACTTGTTACAAAAGTTGGCTTGGACTTCGTAGTTTTAGGATACTGCAGCTTAGTCCGCTTTGCAATTTCACTCAAAGGAATTTCGTCGTCTGAATCGTCGGTGTTTATATTTGGCCGTATTTCGTACGTTCCCGTGATGTCTGTCTCTATGCTTCATTCTCCTATAACATTATCATCAATAAATTCCTCATCAGCAACTTCATCTGTTTTCGGCGGCACATAATCAATATCAACCGAATCAGCTTTTTTGCAGTCTAGATTCTCTTCTAACGCAGCTATTAACTCTTTAGAGGTTAGTGCCATTTTCATGACATATTTTGATATATTGTAATAAAAGCTGTACTACAAAAATATATCTTACAAAACGTGTATCTTACCTCATTACGATAATATAAATTAGTCCTAATTTGAATATTGTATATAATCTTTCAATTATGATAATAATTTGCACAGCACCTAGTAAAACAAACACTAATTACGCCGAAGTAAACTAAAAGAACGCCGATAATCAAGTAACATTTTTGTTACTAGCATTTTAGATATTTGCATATATTGTGCAACAAAGCAAAAATTTTACCTGCGATAACTGCCAAAGGTGCGTATACGCATATATCACCTACACAGCTAATTCTGAACATTATTTTCATAGTTTGGGTAAAAACGAGTTATCAAAGTATATTTACTTTAATTACTTTTAACACAAATAACTGTTAATAAATTATAGTTAATAATAGGAAAAAATAGTTTATGGAGATGTGCATAATACCTTAAATAACGTTCTCTTCATAAAAATTTTAAACGTTTAAAGCACAATATATTTTATGAAATAAAAATATAGTTACATTTTTTGAACTGTTTTATAACATATACATAGTTGTTGAATAAAGAGTAAAACTTATTACCCATAATCTAAAAAAAAATACATGTAAATGTTTCGTTTACGAACCTTTGGCCATTAATGGGTTAATGATGAGCCTATTATAAGAATAACATTTATTTTCTGAATGTAGTATTGATTTTACTATAAATAAATATATAAATTAATGTTAAAATCCTCAATTATTATGTCGATTTACAAGTGTAAATAATTGTATTTACACAGTTGTCACTAGATTTCGAAATTAAGTTTAAAGGAAAATTGTTACTTCATATTTAATTAAGTTAAAAGTACCGGATTCTAGGAAACTAAACTTCAGCTGCTTCTGACAGTTCAACTCCGACGAGGCCTTCGACCCAAAACTTCTTCACCACCCAACTCATAATAATTCTAATTACCCTGCAACTACCCATATTATAGATTATGCATTTATAACGAATATGATTTATGCTAATTATATTATAAAATACTGGAGACTAAAGGCAGAAAGCTAGTTGTTATTGAGTTTAGTAAAATAAGCAAATATGTAAATCTGAAGTACAACGAATACATTTAAACTATTTTGGTATTTTGAAGATCAGTGGAGGTTATTAATATTATGCTATAATAAAATAGCATTCAAAAATAACATACTTTATTAATTTATGGCGGCTAGGCATGTCTAATAGGTTAATATATAAAGACTTTCATACGTATTGTGAATTAGATCTAGACCAGTAAGAACACGATGAAATAAATCAATTTTTCTTATAAATCATATTAAGGAATAAAATAAAATTATAGATAACAAATCGATAAGATTAATTTTTTTTATTAATAATTACACTAGTATATAAAAAGTGTCATAATGAAAATTTTATCAGTTGTTATGTGAAAAAGTAGGAATTTGCTATTTTTATTTACTTTTGTCATAGTAACCTGTTCGCTATATGTAGTAAATATACAATGTGACGACTAATTTTAATTCAACGTCCAAAATTGCTTTTAACGTTTTCCAACTTAGTTATTAGATATTCTTGTACTTATAATTAGTTTTTATATAATAATGATACCATAAAATTTTTAAAAAAGTTGCTTTAGAAAATATTTGAATGTCCTTTTAACGGTTTTACTTTACACTTTGTTTTAAATTCATGTCGTGCAATTATCTCACCAAATTATACTCGAGTCTGCGACTTTGTCTGGATAAAATGTTGCTTCAATTAGAGAAACTTATTGCCTGAAGCAATTCGACTCTAAAAACTGTCACTGTCAAAATTGCTTGACTCTTCGGATCTCGCAATTGTGTTGAGTTAAGTTATTCTTGTCGAATTGCTAGGCAACAAGTTCTCATTAAAGTTTTTGTTTGTTTGTTTGTTTGTTTTGTGGCTGAAGCTTCGCGATGTGGAAATTCCCTTGACCCTCTTGGACTAGAACTGTTATATAGTCATCTTGCCGAGTCTGAGCGAGTTTCACCGCCAGTAGGAATTTATAACGTGCCAAATATCACATTAACACGAGAACTACAATTTTACTTCCTTATCCGAAAAGAAGGCATATTTTATAAATTTCTTGCGTTGAAAAATGTACCAATCTCGATCAGGATTGAACCTGCGACTCTTGGGTGTAAAGGCATATATGCTAACCCCCACACCAATCAGAGTCGGTCTCGTAGAAACTACTCTTTATATGACAAAATCACAGACTCTTGTGGAATTACATACGAAAAATAAAGTAAACCAAATAATTATACTAACTGTAGGTGTATTAAAAAAATAATAATTAGTATGTTTACCTTTCGTCTTAATAAGTACTGCGATCCTTATTGGCAAAGTATAGTAGTCACATTTTCATGTGTTGTAGCGATTCTTTGTCGAGTCTTTTTAATTTTCAGTGCTTCACAATTTTCCCTAAGCGTAACTTCTAAAATGGAAACATCCTATGGTTAGGTGGGGTCCTCTCTGAATACCTTTCAGCGTATAATCTTTCGGCATTTAAAGCATTTGTCTGAGTTTCTCCATATATTAATAACATACCAGGTTTTTCGTTGTGTGAAAACTTTTTTTAATTTTTAACAATTACTATATTAGGTCCGCAACGGCAATGACAGCTAGTAGATAACAACAATTGCTTTCCAAAAGTTTCTTAATTTATTAAACGAGATTTACGTAAGTTATATTTAGAAAACTCCAGCGTGAGATTAGATAAATAATTCGTTAAATACGATCTATAACAGATAGTCCTATTTTTAACGGTTGAATATACAAAAGAATTTTATGTGAAAAATAATTGTCATTAAAAGCTCCTTAAAGACGCTTAAAAGGATAGGTATGCTTTTGGAACAAAAATTTTTAAGACCTCGAGAAGCTTAACGTCGAATAAACAAATGTTTTGTTTTTACAATAATTTTGGAAGGCCATTAGTAAAAATAAAAAATTCATCTGACAAAATTTATTAATTATCTCGAATACTTTTCCAGAAAAACGCATTTACCACGATAAACGAATCACCCTGCACATTGAACAAAATCAATCAACTAAGCGGTTGACATTTAATTAGCTGCTTTCTATTTTCTAATTAACACAACAGATTTATTTATGTATAATAACAATTGTTATTTAATTACAAGGTTAGTTTAATGTATAAGTAATATTTAGCTAGTTTAAATTTTAGTTGATTAGCACACTATCATCTATCGGAACTGATCACATACAAGACAATGTTTATTGATAGGTAAGAATTTAATAATTAGCATCGGGCATTCAGCTTTTGAATGTAGTTTAGTGTGGCGATAAAAGATGGGAGTAATATATTATTTACTTTAAAATAACCTTATTTATTTAAATAATATGGTACACGCTGTTTATCCTTTCAGGTTTAGTTTTAATATTTCTTCTCCTTGTGTCTATGATAATAGGTATTTTCGTTTAATTTTCAATCTTCCTTCTTTTTTTGCATATACTGTTTCATTAAGTTTATTGACTTGTTAAATCACCATATTCTAAAAGTTGATTTAAATTACACAGTATGATGTTTAAATATTTATATAATTTGACCTTAAAATGTTTAAATTATGGTTTATAATTATTAATTGAGGTAATAGGTCAATAAATAATCGTAGATATAAA
>JAHWXV010729395.1:0-19113 GCA_024586415.1 Phrixothrix hirtus | reverse complement strand
TCCAAAAACGACTTCGTTTGTGTTTGGAAGTGGATGGGAATCACTTTACTTGCCTTTTATAATTGTTTTTTCTTTATTAAATCCAATTTAAATGTAATTAAGTAAATTTATTGGCAATTGATATTTTATATTGTAAATACAGTCGCACCCAATAATGCTTAACCTAAAATGTTTAAAGCGAACGTGTCTTGTCAAAGAGTAGTTCAAAAATGATGTCCCGACATTTTAACTACATATGTTTAACAACTAAATTGCTTTTGGTAGTTACAATGTACATTTTTGCAAATTATTCTGAGACATACGTTTTGTTAACCATATGTGACTCTAATAAGACGACTTCTTTTACACATGTTAGTATATGCTCCATTTCTGCATTTAAATTTCAAATAATGTTTTTGATTCGATTTTGTGCCGCTGCATATTATCTGCTTACTGATTTTTAACTGTTAAGGTCGTTGATAATCAAATGCACCGTTTTGGGTGACCATCTGGTTATAATTTTGGAATGAGTGCGGTTTTCATTATAGAAGGAATTTATAATTTTAACGGGGTGGTCATTAAATACTTGGTTGTTAGTAATACAAAATAGTGTTTGCCACTTAATGGATAAGACATACTATCGAAATGGGATGCTGAAGCTGAATTTCGTTGTGGTTTCTGACCGAGAGATATCGTCAGTGCTACTATTTATTAAATTTTGGTGTGGAAAAGCCTAATTCTCGGTTACCATTAATCATTATTCGTAATGGAATAGTATTTTAATTACCGCGAGGGTTTTGCTCCCACCGACGGCTATCTGGTCCTATATTATAATGTCGTTCAATAACGCTAAGCAAAATTCCGTAGGATACATTAATTGGAGTTGTATTCGTAATACGTTGATTAATTACTTTAAAATTTAAATATTTGCTTACTTTGACATGAAGTATTCTAACTTTGAATTTCGTATAAAAATCCACTGTACTTAAATCAGGGTTATATGCTGGTCAAGTAAATAGGCTGCCACGGCCTATTCACCATTGAGGAAATTGATCGTTGGGATAATTTCATACCTGTACGGAAAAGTGGACAGGTACACCATCTTGTATGAAGTACATATTTCGTCTCATCTTTAATAGTAAATCATAAATAGGATCAATACGTTGATGTTCTAAAAAAATTTAAGTATGTATGTCAATTAAGATTATGTGGCAATTCTATAGGACCTAATACACAACTTGCAATAATGGCACACCAAATATTAATTTTTAGTTCATGCTAGAAGTAATACCTCTTTACTACATGTGGGTTTTCGTTGTGCCACACGTATTAATTTCTTAAATTAAAAACGCCATGGCGAGTAAATGTGATTTCATCTATAAGCAGCAGTTTACTGATGTAAGAATATACGACAAAATTGAAGTCAAATTGTCTATATTGTCTATATTCGTTAGGCACCTATTTAATTAAATGCTTTATTGAATTACTAATTTACGTAATATTTGTTTGGTTTTAAGATTGAAGTACGCAAACTATTTTGAATTGTATTGCTCTTTATCAACAATTTCAGGGTAAATACTCTTTCAAATAACGGACTCTAACCTTTACAGTTCCGTATTACCTAGAGAGAAAATTAGCATAATCTTTCTATTCAAATAGTTACGTTAGATCTCAACGATCTCACCAATATTATATGAT
Source organism: Phrixothrix hirtus (assembly GCA_024586415.1). Taxonomy (NCBI): domain Eukaryota; kingdom Metazoa; phylum Arthropoda; class Insecta; order Coleoptera; family Phengodidae; genus Phrixothrix; species Phrixothrix hirtus. The sequence continues at coordinate 17,436 of JAHWXV010729395.1, read as the reverse complement.
AAACGAGTTTAATATAATTCACTACCGGAAGTAGCAATTTCTTCACGTTCTATATACGTTTAATTAATAAAAACCAATGAATAAATTTTCAAATTAACAATATTCTCATTTAAAAGAAAACATTTAATATTTACAATCTCTTCGATTACTTCTCTATATAAACTGTTACGGCACTTTATAAACAAACATTTACTGCATTAGCATTGTTTGCATTTGAGACAGAACTTCCAATTCTTTAAAGTGTTTATTCAAATTAAAACAAATATTTAAAAGTTAAAATAACAAGCACGAAGCACTTTTATTTTATATGTTTAGCAAAAATTTAGGAGATGAATTGATAAAAACACTTACGGTTTCAGTTACTTTCGATTTTAAATACTCAAAGTTTCTTCTGGTTATTCGAATTCCAGGTCAGCTGCCTTAAAAGGATTTACGTCCCGTTTAAGTTCTCATTCAAACTAGCAGTACTTCTATTAAGCTGCGTAGTCGAATGCTTGTTTTATTTTCCTACTTTACCTTAGGAAAATTTGATTTACGTTGAATTGTAAACTTCATTGCTTTTTAATGGCACGACTTCCAATACGTGACACAAGGTAAGATGATTTATATTTCTAACTTCAACGGATCTAAACTCGGCTTCCACTTGATCAATACAACAGCGTAACTTACTCGCACAGGAAAAGATAACGCAAATTTGCGTGTTATGGATTTTATAACATTCGACAATTCCTCTCCGATGTTTTCTTTGTACAATAGGGCGGCTCCAAATTTCAAATTTTTGGTTTCGTGCTTGAGATGGGAAACATTAAATTTCCATTCTAGTCGAGGTTTTTCCCTTGGTACTTCAAGGTTTCAATCCCGGTTGCTTTTTATGACGTTGGCAAATAGTACTTTCCCTTTGGCAGCGTCTTTACTCTAAGAGTTTTTATGTGAAATGCCTTGCATAACTTCATTTTATATCCCATTGCTTTGAAGTTTTATTTTTTTACACTTATTTTAAAATTCTAGCGCGATTTATTTATTACGGCGCATTTCGAAACTTGTAAAAATATTTATTTCTATAGCGTGAGAAACTTAGTTTGAAACTTAAAAGTTGCTCGATATTTTATATTACAGCAAAAATATTATAGAAATTTAAATTAAATAGTAGTCTATTTAAATTTCCAATGTTAGGACAACGTAATTGTTTAATTATTAATTACAGTGTCTAACAATACGTATATACATGCTAATTGATATTATTGTTATTTTTATAAGACATAGTTTTGTCGATAGCGTAGTTGTAATGTAATGCATTTTCAATTTTCATGAAATTACTGCGATGTGAGTAAAAGTTTCTAGTTTTGCATTAAAATGAATTATTCAATTGGTAATGTCATTAAAAATTAATTATAAGATAAATGATATCATTTTATTTATTAGTATTAATTGAAGCTTGAAATAAACATCAACATATATATTTAAATGACGCTGTTTATTTATTATTACTTTATCAGGGCGTAATGATTTATTTCTTTTAGTGATATATCTTAAACTATATTTTCTTAATAACCTAAACTCATTTATTAATAGTTTTTAAATTATGCCTTATTTTTGAGATTAAATTTGCCAAGAGAAAATACTTTTCAAATTTTAGCCAAAAAAATAACAACAATTTAAGGTTGGGGTACAACGTTGTATTATATGTACTGCTATGAATGAACTAAGCTAACCAAGTTATGATTTAATTTCATAGCTTTTTCTCATATTTTGTGTTAAGATTATGACATTGTTCATTACATCGACTTTTATGAATACATTTGAAATTTAGCGACCCGATTGTTTTTTTTATCGAAATTATTACATGTAGTGTTCACAGTTTATGCCTTCATTAACTCACTTTAGAGGGTTATATACGAGTAACAATTTACGAGAAAATATTTTTGGGATCACAGTTTTCTTGTAGGACGTTTTTGGGTTTTATTCTGAAATTTCTTCAATTACAGTATCTGGAAGAAAACCCTCCGCAATATGCAGCAGATAAGGAGCTGAAGGGTGCTCTTAGTAAGCACTGTTACACCCTTTTCTAGTTTAGTAAAACTAATATCTTTGGGAACCCCCTTGACTCTCTGAGCAAGGTCAGTCCAAGCTATAAGAGTAAACTGGAATATCACTCTTCAATACAAATTTATTTTGTCAATGTTCTAACGACTTTTGAGCTGTTACAAATCATTTATAAGGGTGGCCCAAACAATATAATAAAAAGTGGGGTAAAGGTCAGCTGAGGTCGCATTTTAGATCATTATGCGATGCTATCGTTGATAAAAAATTAGGATGTAGTTTAATATGCGTGTGCTTATTTTAGTTGCGTAATTTATATGCACTGAAACAACCTTAGATGTAGAGATTTAAAAATGTTAAATAGAAACCTTTTTAAAAAATGTCTTAAGCCTTCAATGTTGATGGAAACAAAAATACAAATCGTAGATTGATGAATTCCTAAAGGAAAGCGCTATTGATATCAACTATTTATATTGTATGCTTTATTTGAAATAAAAAATTGGGCATGAGTCAAATGTGAATATATAGCATTTTGAGTTTGCATTGAGACTTCGTAGTGAACACACGTCTCTTCGCTTTCTCGAACAAACTTTTGATACTGCAGCTTAGGTCACTTCTATTTACAGCGGTGGGTTGCGTGTTTTAAAGTGCAAACCATTTTAGGACACCTATGATGTACTCCAGGAGTTACAATGCCGATCACTGGGTCTAACCAAGTATATCGATAACCTGCGGTCACATGGCGCAATCTGCAATCGATGCCAGATGAGTACTCGCCGAAAACCCTTGACTACGCTTCTTCAGAAGAAGACATCATACAAGTAACACCCGATTTCGACAGCTTTACCTTGTCAAAAGTCAAGCAGCGGAAATCAACCATGTATGGCACTCTAGCCGCGAAAGTACCGACGACTAACAAATTCGAGCTGTTAGCTAGCGAAGAAGCTACAGCGACGAAGAAGAGGAGAAGAGGCGAAATGCATGCATAGTGCTTCGCAAAGATCGCTAGGCTGAGGTTTCAGAATATTTGGTCAAGTTCAACCTGAATATCCTGAAAACCAAGAACATGGCACTTGATATTAAACTGTGTATCACCTTGTAACTGACCATAAAGGCGTTATAAAGTACCTTAAGTGAAGACTGCTTTCATTCCACATGTTTCTTTTTATTAAGGACAAACCGCTGACAGTTGTCATCCGGTATCTCCCGGAAGAAACTATCAATCAACAGATATTCGAAAACCGCACATACCAAGCATTGCCCGTACTATCCGTCCGGAGGATGCGCAGAGGAGGAACCAAGTCCCGATGGCGCTCAACTATATCGAGTTTGTGAAAACCGAAAATGCTAAGTTTATCTTGTGTATCGTGCAAAGCACACCATAAAATGTGGCATTGGTGCCAAAAGTTTAGACACACTTAGAGGAACTGCAGTGCGGACATAAAGTGTATTAACTGCGAAGTTGACCATATCATTGATGGGTGCGTGAAGCCAATAAAGAATGGGGCCGCCCCAAATCTCATGCGGCAAACACTACCAGAAGCGACGTCTCCTACAACGAGGCACTTAAGGCCACGCCTGGACGGACGCCAGCTTCACCAACGTTCTCTAGATTGACCTAATCATACTGGATGCCACAAGGAATTGCAATACCTTTGCGGAAGGTGTGGCAAAAATAATTCAAGTAATCTCGGAAATACTCCAAGCCGTCTGGAACCGAAAGGATTGAATTTATAAAATTCACAAAATCACCCAAGATGGCAAAATTTACTTCTCCATCAAGCAACGCCACACTAAGATGGAGATATGGGAAGAAATTTTTCGGGACTCCAGGGAATCAACTCAAAAATGTGAAAAAATGTATATAATATTTCTATTTTAAGTTCATAATGACGTTACACATTTTAGAAAAAAATATATTTAAATTGTAACTGAAGAGGAAATATTCTAGAAAATGGAATCATTTTAAAATCAATTCAAATTAATTTTAAATCTTAAAATTGCAACCTTAAATCGCGGCGTCCTGTACATTGTATATGCGTACGGAAATACTCTACACGTCGCGTCAAATTCTTAACGAATCTACTTCATTTTTCTTATTTCCTTCATATATTATTAGTCCATGCCCATCCTAAGGTTTAAATTAGTGTATACAATTCGTCCATATAGAAAGTTTATCGATTACTAACACGATCCCCTTTTGCAGAGTTACTAAAAGCCGTTGTTTTATTGTACGTAATCATTCTTAATAGAGATATGACGCGCCATTTCAAATAGAGCGGTTATGAGAAGGACGCGCCTTTTAATGCTTTTGTACGGTTGTTGCGATTTATGCGAATCTCATTTCCAATTGAGCGTGCATTAACTGAGTAATCTATTCCCTATTCAAATGTTAAAATTTATTTAATTTTTAGCACATCATGCATACACTAATTATGCAGCGTATGCGTTAAATAGAATTTTTGTTCGGATTATAACAAAAGACAATTTACATGAAGGCTTGACCTCGATTAATTCATGAAGCGTGCTGCATTACAGCCTATCGAACCTCAAAAAATATGTGGAATCTTTTCAGATGAATTAAGTTGAAAATTCATAAATATGATATGTAAATATTTCGGTTTCTAGAAAGAACGAAAGATGGACGATAAAATGGTCACATTATTGATAAATTAGGCAATTTCACGTAATTTTCTTTAGAAAACGCTGATGAACGCATGAATAGCAAAATTTTGTTCGTTATATTTGAAATACAGAGTGATTTTTAAGCCTGTTACCAAATTTTTAATGTTTGGTAATTTTTTTCTAAGAAAGGAAATTTTTTTTACACAAAGTTGATAGCGCTAATCAACCGGTAGAGATCCGCTAGTGAGTTGATTCTCTCTGAGGTGTGTAAAATTTTGTGCCGTTCCACTTGGGTTTACGAACAAAATGTCGTTTACTCTAGAACAATGGGTTTTCACTCCTAAACAATATTTTGCTACGAAATCGTATGTGAGTGTAAAAGAATCATTTCAAATTAAATTCGTTGGTGTTCGTCTGCCAGAAAAAATATCAATTTCTATATTAGCAAAATGATTTTGAGAGACAGGTAGTGTTTGCGACAGACAATGTAGTGGTCGACCATCTCGCTTGACAGATAAAGTTTCAAAGGATATGAGAACAAGTTTGCTCAATTCTCAAAGGAAAAATTTACGAAAACTTTCCTCGCGAGTTGGTTTGCCATATTCGAGTGTTCATAAAGCTGCTAAAAATTAAAATTGTATCCGTATCGCGTACGATTAGTCCAAGAGCTTCAGCCTCCGGATTTAAACAAGCGATTGCAATACTTCCATTGGTTTAGGTGTTTCGTAACTGATAATGGAATCGAAATTTTAAACACATTGTTCTTTAGTGCTGAAGCTTGGATCCATCTCAACGGTTATGTGAACAGTCAAAACACTCGAATTTGGGCTGCTAAAAATCCCAACGCTTCACATGAAAATCTTTACACCCTGCAAAAATTGGTGTATGGTGTGCGATATCTCGTCAGCCTATAGTTGGACTCATATTCTTCGAACAGACTGTAAAGGGTGAAGTATAAAGCAATATTGTACATCAATTTTTGTCTCTACTGGAAGCAAGACGGTGCTACCTGCCATATGTCTAGAGAAACCATGGACTTTTTGCAAGAGTTCTTTGGTGGTCGAATAATAAGCAAGGACTTATAGCGTCCAAGGTCCTCAGACCTCACATCTCCTGCGTACTTTTGTGGAGCTACATTAAGTCCGACGCCTTCAAAAACAATCCTCACAATATTGATGAACTTAAAGCTAATTTTACAGACTTAATCGCGAATATTTCCATTGGAACTCTTAAAAAGGTTTCTTCTAACATGCTGAAAAGTGCCCTAGTGTGTATAACCACAAGGGATGGGCATTTTGAGCATCTTCTTTAACAACTGTTTACAACTGTAAGCAATAACACCTTTTTATTAAATCTCTTTTGTAAGTAATAAAAAGATTTTTTTATTACACCTAAATTTCTCTTTCCTAAATTACATTACAAATTGGGTAGTAGAACTAGAAAATCACTGTGTATAAATGCACATTCTATGCAACTAATTTGAATTAAAATAAAATTATGGCCAATCGAGTTTAACACAGGGGCGGGTCGAAGATTTTATTCTGTTACAAGGTTATTTTAATATTCCCAACAATTGTAACATTTAATTAAACACCATATTAGCAACTACCAAAATAAATTCCGACTATTCTTAATTATTATAACACAGAGTGGGTTAAATATGTGATATCAAAATAGTACAAGATGCGCTGAAATCGGTGAATAGCACACTATAGAAATAAAACAAAATGGACTGATGTCAAGTAAACAATATTAACTGACGTACTTCTATCGTCAGGAGTTAAACTTGTAATTGCTTAATAATTACATTTCTAAGAAATAGTAGATGTTCATATTACTTTCTAATAATAAACGAGTATACTTGGCAACGCCGTTGCAACGGCTCAATGTTTTGTAATACTATACGTATTGGAAATGTAAAATTTCAAGTTCATTCGAAAACGTCTACAATTATGAAGAAATATACCATAATAAAATTTGTCGAATATCATGTGCAATTCAAAAGCAAAACCTTTTATTGATTCAAAAAATTATTTTTAATAAAATTTGCTAAATCTTTATGAAAATATTTTCAAAAAGCTAAATAAAATTAAAATATCACTTCCGCTAGTACAGTGATTTTCGAAATTTTCTATAAGGTGCTTCCCAAAGTTTGAATAAAATAGGACTGATAGTGTAGACACACGGTTTTACCTTCTACCGAGAATTTCACAGTTTTGTCTTGTTGGAATCTCACAACGTAACTAACTGTTGAAAGAAAGTGAACACCATACTATGGCCAATTACATACATGCTTGGATGTGGGCCGGGAAGTAAAAAGAGTACAAGTAACTAATTTATTTTGATTTTACTATGGGCCATTTTCATAATAAATGCACTTCAGCTATTTTAACCCATATAATGTCACATATTTTTTTAAGTATAATACTGTAACCATATTTTTTTATCAACACCATGAAAATAATTTCCGAAAAAATACCTTTTAATTTATTTTTCCATAACTTCCAAAGAAAACAACCGTACATGTCTATCATTCTAGTTTGGGCTTTAGGTTTTATATGCGCAATGGCAAACGAATCATCCTTAAGTGAACGTTCACTTTCTCTACGCTCTCGTCATGTAAACTTAGATACACTCCAGCGAAGGTGCTTACCTGTTACTTTAGTATGCGGGCGCATTATTATTTTTTCATAATTTGTACATACCTTACGAGATGGAACGTGACAGTGAGTCTACCCTCAACTTCGTAATATTAGGTTGTACCAGCTAGTTCGTTTGATGCTGGAGAGGGATCGGGTTAGCACAGCGTAGGTCAGCTTTCATTCGTAGAGGCAGTACATACCTGAACGACAAGGCGTGTGGTGTACTTACTTTACCCTGAATTTTCTCAAACTTGCAGGCTCTTTTATAGGCCTAATTCTGGCAGCGGTGCGTGCACTCGCCAAACAGTGGGCGCAGCCGACAGCATTGGCATAGCGGGCAATATGTAGTAGGGGGAGGAGCCAGCAGTGATGCTTTGCAGGGTTAGGCATTGAAATGATCACTGCCTGTAAGTAGACTTTTAAGTTTGTAGTAAGGGATTTTGTTTAGGGGCATATGTAGGATTTTTTTTCGCATCGATTATGGGGCTTGATGATTCTTTAAGGTTAAATAAAGGGGGTATGATTGTCAAGGTATTAGAGATTAGATGCTTAGCTTAAGTAATTGTAGAGTTTTATGTAATGCTTTGTAAAGTTACGCTTTGTAGTCATTGTAATAAGCTTATTTGTAAATGCTTGGTTAATAAACGGGCAGGTGGGTCGCTATGCCTAAAGCGGATGCGACCTAATACCGCCGAATCAATCTGTACCATTGGTCTAGCAGCCAAAAGTTTCACCTACCCGAAAAAGGGTTAAGTAATGTTGTTCGTCAAAAATAATTCAAAACGTATAGTTAACAACAGTATTTATTCCACCAAACTGGCGAAATCAACAAATAAAAAAAGGTTTAAGTACTGATAATATAACAAAGTAAAATTATGTCCTCTAAAGGACGCATACATCAACCAAAAGTTACCGAATTTGCCTATTGAGGTTTAAGGCTAACGCAAAATGTAATGATTAAACGAATGTGCCTCGTATATCAAACGGTAACATGAATCTAAATAGTAACTGCGTCTTACTTGGACGCTAGTGAATAAAAAGCAGGAAATTAAATTAAATGAGAAGCGAAGGGTTACTAAGCCATAATACACTATCAGCGAAGGTAATAATACAAATCTTTCCTAAAAACATTTTGACTGATAGTTCATTTGTGACGGTTTCGAGAATAAACCATGCATGTGCATGTAACTGGATCTTAAGTTAATTAAAAAAAGGTAACTTTATGATAGTGGAAGATTGCAAAGTAAAGTTTGTGCATGTTTAAAATAAATAGCAAAAGCGAATTAAATTAATATTGAATTAGACGGCGTTACTTTACAGTGAGTAGTACAACTTTAATATATTGTAATTTATGTGGTTAAATATTACATATGCTCTAAGTTACAAGCTAAACCTTGAGAACCTAAGTAGGACTTCATATGTAGTGAAGATAAGTTGATAAAAATGCAACGAAGTTGTTAACCAAAGACATTGTAGTTTATTTATAGAAAGTAATTATTAAATTGAGTAATCGCCGTTCACCGTGTGTTGCAGGTGGAGCGACATAATGCAACATTATTTTGAGGCTTAGCGTAATCAGCTGTCAGCATCCATATGGTTGCAGCATCTTAATAACATCGTCTGGTGGATCGTAGTCCCCAGTGGTAAACTAATAAATACAAGACAACAGTTAAACGATCGACGAAATACATACCGGTGGTTATGTGTTACAGGAGCATAAAGAAAAACCAACCGTTTATGCACAGAGATTAGTAAAAAGAAAAATCAAGTCGTGCTTCGAATGTGTATATAGCTGATAATATGGAGAAGGTGTCGATAAACCTAGCATATGCGAAATGTTTATCGAATTTGACCAAAAGCTTTTGATTTAATTCGGATGCCGTATATTGCGGCACTATTTTGGAATAAGATTTTAAAACACAGAATGTTCTATACAGATAAATTAGTAATTAATAAAGAAAAAAATTTTTATAGCGACTGGAAATAAGTTATGTATATGCAACCGACGCTAGAATAAAAATACAACACGAATTTCAATTCATATGCCCAATAATTTAACAAAGTGTATACGAGGTTCACCAAAATAATAATTAATTTGTATTAGTAAACGAAGAGATTATAAATCTACTTTTAACCGTGACAACCTCTTTGTGTGGCATAATGGGTAATAAAATAGTTTTGTAAACTTAAAATTGCATCTCGTTTGTGTTTTAGATAAATTACATATCATTTACGACAGTTTTAACTTACTTGTAAAAACTTTATATCAATTTATGTGTCAATTTTACGTTTTAAACTAAATTAATATTATTTATTTGTTTTCGATAAAATTAAAAGGTCCAACTCACTCTGATAGGTAAGCGTAAGGCTTATCTCAAAAGTGTAATAACACACTTGATTTAAATTGCATATAAATTATTAAGTATTTCTTATGTCTATTTTTAATTCCGGCTTAAATTACCATCACGAAAATACCAAGAAAGCTTGTGTCGGAAATTGTACTTCGATGACTCCGTTTTTATTGCACTTGCTCGCTTCGTGCAGCTTAGGCCCCAAACAAGGATGGCCGGGCCGTATTTTATTAAGTATATTGGGTATCTAAAGTGTAAAAGCGAAAGAAACAACATGTTTCAAAATAAACGCCATATATTTATAAAAAATTTACAAGAACATTTTAAAACCTATTTAGGTAGGATACAAATTAAACAATTGCGAATTAAACATGGTGAAATGCCACATTTGCCACACATACCTGTTAAGTTGTATCTTAGTTTTTAGTACAGTTTTTGAGAATGGTGACCATATTTATCTTGAATAATATTTTTAGTGATGGTAGCGATTGTTTTTCCTTCGAAAATGGGGATATTTTGAAACATAGATTCTGGAAAGGCTATCATCCAGGCATTGGTCATTGCCAAATTTATAATGTGGGAAAAAGGACCCACAATAATTTTTTCCTGGTTACTAATTATATATGTATTCATTCTCTGATCAAGCAGATAAAACATTTTCAGCGACCTATTATAATTTTTGTACAAACCTAGTTCTTCTAGTGCGAAGACGATTGTTTAACAATTGTTCTAGTTTTTAGCCATTGAGACTATTATTGTCCTTCCAGCAGCACTATATCCACTTTGTTAGAGTAGTGATCAAGTCCTGGCTTGTAAAACAGTTGTTAAAATAGGCAATGTTATCTGAAGAAGTAATAGGAAATTTCATAAGTTCCAAAACTACTCGATAACCTGATCACAATGAAAATTGATCAATTGTTATTTTTTCACCAGAATTTGTACGTAGTTTTTCACCATAGTAAGTATCAAATCTATAACAGTGTGCACTTGCGGTAGAAATCGTTTAGTCTTTGTATTTGTTCCTGGTCAAAACGCTTTACCATTGCTTTATCTACCGAAAGGTTACGATGAAAAATATCGCACTTTCGAAAATTGTTTTTCAGTTGGTTCATTAGCATCTAACTTTGGCTGTTCTGTTATTTTTATCTATGTGGAATTATTATTGAAATGTAAACACTGTTTAATCTTTTGAAGACGGTTTGTGTCGACACAAAATTGGCCATTTTAGAGAAGAAACCAAGCATACAAATTGTTCCTATGAAAATTCTAATATTGTGAGTTTCGTATAGACTGACAAAAATTTCAAGTGTAAATAGTAAAAAATACGAGAACCATTTGATGATTAAGGCAAATGTAGCATATATTGCAGCAGTGCCATTGAAAGCACTATTTTGTCTTATTTCACTATTACTTAGCTGAGGAAGTGGTATGTTTTGGACGAGTATGTTACGCAGTTGTCGTTTAGGAACTCATAATATAAAATTCTATGTTGCCATCACAACAACGTACTTGCACAAATATACAAAGTTTTCCACAGTCCAAATCGACACTAGCTCAGACCACCTTCTTGATCTACGGATTCAACGCTAACAGCGTACGCGCTAGACTACTACAGTGCTACGGCGGGGGGGGGGCTCGAAACACTGGCAGAAATCGCTGCTGACAGTTTCGTCGAAGATAATGCTGGGGTTCGCGTTACACATGTCGGTTGGAGTGCCACTGACTCAGGTCGCAATCAAGGATATGCTCAACCGGCATCAACCAGTGAGCCAGAACTAATTGCGCGCGTTTATTTACCCGTAACGTACTAGCTAATTTAATGATAGGAACAAGTCCCACTCTACGTCCTCAGATGTGACGCAGGTACCATTTGGACCGGCTCCCAATCTATAAGCTTTACAGGTAATGATCTTACTGCTAACTTAATATTTAAAATCAAACAAATAACTGTGAAGACGATTGACAGTATAATTAAATTATTTGCAAAATAAAAGCGTCACATATTTTACGACTGATATTCAGTGCAATCGTACCGCATAAAAATAAATCAAAAGGTTGTATATTTAAATTCAGCTACACTAGATCGCCAATTAAACGTAGTCAAGATCGACGTTCCAAAAGATCGATGAAACGAGCGAATATGGTGGAGCGCCACCATCCACCATTGACTAAGTTGCACTGGAAAAAATACAGTACATAAATATCTCTTACAAAAACACTCGGTTGTTAATACCGAAAACTAAGGCTTATATTTCAGACGGGGCTTTCTTCTGTTCGTGGTGGGGAACTAAGTCCCAATAAGAAGAGAGCATGTATCGCTGGGAGGGGTTTGCGAATACTACAGGTTTCACCACACGTCTGGTGACGCATAAGAGAGAATTATGTCCTTTTTCCTACATTTTCAAAATACTTGGTTTTACAGCACGCAGGTGGGGTGGCTATATATGATGCATTAGGGAATAAGCTTGTCCCTATTCCGGATATATAATAGTAGGGTCTACGATCGCTCTCAGAGTCTATAAAATGGGTCCCTTCAATTCCCATTGGGTGGTTATTTGCGGGCCCGAATACATACACTTACGGTTGCGAAAATTAGGTTCTTATCTCGCTTCACTGGTCTGCCAGAACAAATGTTGCTTATTCTAACATGCGAACTTATGGGCTTTGCTTGTGCCTTCACGGATCGACACGACGTTTCCAATTATTTCACAGCGCCTATATAAAGGCCGCGCGTACTTCGCCAAGGAAATTACTAGAACCGGACAATGTCATCATAAATGTCAAACAAAATCGACTATTTAGACGTTCCAATCGCTCTTTCGAAACCTTTAAAAACAAATTATCTATCTTAATATTTTTTATTCTCTCTAAAAAAAAATAAAACTTGACACGACATTTAAATTTCAATTTTTATTTTATTTACACTCCAATCTTGATCGGTATCATACTCTCGAAAGGTTTGTGTTACAAGAACTGAACTTTTGTCTAAAAACCCTATTGAAAATTAGCAGACAACGTAAAATTAATAAATTAAAAATAATTCGCCACGTTTTCATGACAACTGCCGCTTTTATAAAGCGGTCCAGTATTTCAGTTGTATCTTATGCTTTATCTTACTTAAACCTTGTTTTGTTTCCTTAAAAACTATTGTAGTAATAATTGTTTCTACAGAAATGTCGTTTAAGTAATATCAAACTTGCCGGCCCCGGACTGATGTAGTGGTTAGCATGTTTGCCTCTGCACCCAAGATACGCGGATTCAAACCCGATTGAGGTTGGTAAATTTTTCAGCGGAAAAAAATTTAAAAAACGTGTCTTCTTGGCGGATAGAGAATTTAAATCGTAGGTCCCGTGTCAAGGCGAGGTTTGGCACGTTAAAAATCCCTACTGGCAGTGAAACTCCTCCAGATTCGGCGAAATTCTAATAGGCATGGCAAAATGACTATATAACAGTACTAATCCAAGAAGATCAAGGGAAATTTCACATCCCGAACCCTCAGCCACAAAAACAAACAAACAAAACGAACAATCTCAAGCTTAAGCTGCAACTGAAATGCCGGGCCATAGTTAGATAATTTATATTATCAAATTGAGGGCCATCAATGCATTATATTAGATGAATTTGTTTTCATATGGCTGATGCTAAATATTTGTGATTATTAAGCCCTGTAGAGAAATATTTAATGTTAAATCATTAAAAAACGATCTACATCTAGGTTAGGTGTTTATGGAACTCCAGTTCTTTTGCTAAGATGCTTCAAAGGACTTCTATTTTAAAAACTTCGTTAACTACCCTTGCTAGCATTATCTAATCAAAAAAATTGTGCTGAAATATAACCCATGGTATTATATACTACTGTATCAAATTTAAGTTTATATGTTAATTCGAGGTATATTTAAAATCGAAGTTACTATATAAGACTTCATTTTCAAACTGCTTGTCCTTAACATAATTTATTTTATTGTATTTGATAACCACTTTAAGTTAAATATTCGACTTTGATTTACCGCTTTAATAAAATATCCTAAAATTTGCTCATTAGGTGTAACGTGCCGCGCATGTTATCGAAGCGTGTTCTACCAGTTACAAACTGTTAAAGTGACGTTTAATTTAAGGTTTGTTAATATTTTTCAAATGCATTTGTTTTACCTAATGTCTAAGTTATAAGATTGCTCTCATCTTTAATAACTTAAAAGAAGATATGTGCTCTGTGTTTTTATACTTCTTATAAGTACTTGGCCAATTAGTTCATTTGCCTGATGCTGACAATAAAACCAAATTATCTTTGAAGATTATATTGTATTACTTATCAGTAACAGAGTTTGTGACAATATTTATAAAAGTTGTTCGATGCATAACATTACCTATAATGAAATATACTATGTACATGCAAGTCACAAATTTTGCATTCTTAAGGTTTTATATGGATTCTTACTTATACTAGGGCTATCCAGAAAGTCGATTACGTTTTGTTGTAAAAAACCTCAGTACAAGAAAGAAAAATTATTATATATTTTTGAAAGCGGCACCGAAATACTATTTTTCAACGTAGTCACCATTACAAATTTAGGCACTTATCATAGCGGTAAACAAAATTTGAAATTCCATTGTCATAAAATTCTGCCGCCTGAGACTTCAATCAATTAGTCACGCCCTCCCACAGTTCCTCATGGTCATCAAAGCACTGCGTTGCGAGCTACGACTTCATCTTTGGGAAGAGATGGAAGTCGCTGGGTGCAAGGTCCGGGCTGTATGGTGGAAAAAGCTCGCACTGAAAATCTTCAAGGAACTGTCGGGTGCGATTTGCCGTGTGTAGTCGGGCGTTATCATGAAAAAGCAAAGCTTTTGAATTCAAGTTTCCTCTACATTTGTTCTGAATCATTCTTCTTAAATTTTACAAAGTTTGGCAATACCTCTCAGAGTTTATTGTTGTTCCACGTTCAAGGAAACCAATAAGAAGCACGCCTTTCCTGTCCCAAAAAACGGTTGCCATAATTTTCCTTGCAGATAAGGTTTGTAGGAATTTTCTCGGCTTTTTTGGAGAATTTGTGTACCCCCACTCCATAGACTGGAATTTGGTCTCGCAGTTCACATGTTTGACCCACGTCTCGTCTCCCGTTACTATTCGATCCAGTAATGAGCCGCCATATTTGTCGTAAGAGTCCAGAAATGTTCGTGGCGCTTCCAACGCTGATTCTTGCGATTTTCTGTCATGAGTTTTGGGACCCATCTTTCACAAAATTTGTGGTATCCCAGTTTCTGAGAAACAATTTCCTGCAACAGACTGCGTGATATTTATGGAAAACTGAGCGAAAGCTCTGTTATTGTGAATCGGCGGTTTTCTCTAACCTTTTCATCGACTTTTGCAACAATCTCTTCATGTATATTAGTTCGACCATTTTTATACCTAATGTACCATGGGCATACTCCACCGTCAGTGATAACGTTGTTCCCGTACACCTCACACAGTTGTCGATAAATTTCAATACGTTTACATTTTTTTACTAACAAAAATCTTATTACAGATCGCATCTCACAACTCGCGGGATTTTTTATTGCGGCACACATTTCAAACTGTTACTGTGAAATAACGGGAAACGACACAAACCGCGCGTTTACACGGCTGGATGATGACTGAGCCAAGGAATACGTAGACATGATGGGCGCGCTGCGCACGCTCAAAGCGGCTATAGACGAAATCATAATCGACTTTCTGGATAGCCCTCGGATATAATACCTTTTTGCAGTTTTGGGCGTAAACGTATTATTGCAATTTTTGATAAAGATAAGAGACAAAATCACTTTTTTATCCTTTATTAATCTAGGCAAACTCCCTGGAGCCTTAAGTGAGTCTTAAATTACCATGGACCCTCATCAAAGGACATATTTTATGGTTGATCCAATTCCTTCTCTTTACATTGCTTTTCATTAGCAACTGTTCTTTGATTCTCATTTGTAAATTACTCTTATTTCTGACAAACTCATGAGCTAATTCGATAACTAAGGTTCTTGATATTCATCTGTATGTGTCATCAGCTCTATGTTGATAATTTTATCCTAGTAGTTCTTTTATATTATATAGATAATTCTAGAACACTATTATCGATTCAAAAAGCAAGGATTTACGAAGTAATATCTTTTAAAAATTGTTATATCAGCAAATAAATTGTACGTAATATGTTAAAAAATATTTATTTAAATATATAAAATAATAGTTTAAAAAGTATCAATAAAATGTTATTCATTCACCAATTGAACTCAAAATACTAGTTGCCATTTTGATTTTTGTTCAAGAATTAGATTGTAATTATTTAATTCAGATTTACTGCAAGACTTCTTGATTTAACCATATTTGCATAAAATTTCGCTGATAATTTTGGTGTTCTCGTTCTATGAGGATTTGAAAAATTTACGTGATATAGTCCAAACCTGTGCCTAAAAAAAAAATGGCATTAGTGTAATACATACATTGGAATAGTACTAAATATACTTATAACCCCCATTCCACTCAAAGTTGTCCATTAAGCTCCATGCTGTATAAGCAGTAACATTCACATTATCTTCTTCTATTGTATCGATTAATGTAGAAACGATATCCTAAATAATAGAAATTTATTTCAAAGGTGTTAATTGATGTTACATCCTTACAGTATAAAATTTAATGCGATTTTTATCTTCGAATTCTTCAATATCTGGAAATCCGCTTTCAGTAACTAAAATTTCAGGATTAGCATAAGTTTCCTTAATAAAATTAAGTATTTTCCTAAATCCCCAAGGAACTACCTGAAAATATTCAGTGTTTTTAGTGAAAAGTAGAAATACTTATTATTACCTTAAAATAAGGTATAGTTCCTGCAATCCAATTAGGGTCTTGTCTAGATTGAATTCTAACATCTTTATCATTGGATGGCTCTCCAATTGGATCATCTTCTCTATCTTTGACCATGATTGTGCTATAATGATTAAGTCCAAAAAAGTCAGAAGTTCCTTTAATAAAATTAATTTCGTCTGCTGTAAATTCTGGAAGACGAGACTTCATCAATCCTTCTTCTGTACTTCGTTTTCCAATAAACTGTTTAACTATGGTTGGATAATCTCCATCTTGGTGAAATATTGGATTCGCATATATACCAAACTGGAGTAAATTAGTAATTGTGTTACCAAGGAGATTTCTAATTGTGGTTTAAAATATTTTGGGAAAAATGAAATAAAAATTTTACGTTCTTCAATATCGCCAAATACATTTAAATTAGAAAAGCAATACATACAGATAATGGCTTCTAGTGCAACGATGATTATCCCAAAATAGCCCCAGAGCTGTACAGTGTGAGCGAATCTCGTTGTCTCAGCTTTACTAGAAGAAAAAGAAAAAGGAGAGAAAACATCTGAAAAGACGTTCTTAAATGGGATTAAGTAAGATCCATTTTAAACCAAATTTGCATACTTTTTTCATGTTTCTAAACTGAGGCAATGACGTCAACGAATTTTTTTCCCTGAAATATACCTACATTTTGACATATTTAAAAAGGGCTGGTTTTTCTAAACAAATTTAGTTAATAAAATTTTTTTTTCTTTTTTCGTTCAAAAATTATAAGCAAATTTGTAAAAAAAGGTATCATCTAAAATTCTAAATTGTCGTAATTTAAACAAGTTGCCTTTGGAAACAAATAGAAAAATTGCATCTAAAGTGTATCCGTTTATAAATGTCCTCTAAAGGATTAAATATTGAAATTTTAACACTCGAGTAGGGTAAATATAGATAATATGGGAAAAGTAGC
>JAHWXV010729218.1:0-13128 GCA_024586415.1 Phrixothrix hirtus | reverse complement strand
GAGAATATTACTCATAATAATGATGTAATGCTATGACTTATTGCTGACCTAATTGAATTGACAGACATAAATTACTGCAATGAGTCATTTGCTGATTACAGCATCTATTTTATTATAAAGAAAACATTCTAGATGATTCTAGAATTTTCCATTTACTGTCTCTAATTTTTGTTACACTATTATAACAATTCAAGAACAAAATAATGGTCAAAGGAATGGGAACACGCTAGCTTCCTCCTCCAAAGAAAGTTCGTGTCAAAGATCGTCTGATAAGGTCACGCGTCACTCTTTGGGACAAGGGCGAAATAATTGTCTTTCTACTGTGACGAGGGCGTATTACTCTACAGTATTAACATCACGTTGAATAAATAAAAAATTATTTTGAAATACAGTAGCATTTTGTACGTTAGCCTAAGAACTTATCAATACTTCCTCGTATAATTATGTTGGTAATTTAGTTATATATTTAATTAATTTCAGTGTTTTTAATGTACATGGTCGTTAACGTAATGCGCTTATTTCGTTTATACCCTGAATTGGGAACTTTTATAAAAATGTACACATTCTGCCCCAAGTCATTGAAACGTATTTCTTTATAACGTTTTAATTATTTATATATGCCTTCTGGTTCCTTTATGAACAAGTTTTCATATTTTTTCGTTTTTTATTTCATTATAAAATTGAATAATTCGTTTGTTTTATAAATAGTTTCTCTTCGACTGGTTTTGTTTTATTAAAACATACAAAGGGAAGGTAAAAATTGAAAAATCAGATAAAAATCGATTATTACATTTTTTGCTCCTCCTTTTAGGATAGCTTTATCCCAGGAAGAAATTCAGATATTCAATTGTAAAAATTATCTACCTATTACAGATTGCTTTGTTTTGTTTTAAATATATGGTTTATTGGCACATTAAGGTTCTTAACTATGTATTTCAGAAGAAATCAGGTCGATCAGCTGGTTAAAAATAAAAATTACATAGTTCGACCTTGAAGTAAATAATTTCGATTTTTCTCCTTACCTAAAATTGTATCCTATTAAACGATGTAATTGCATATAAAAACTTTGAAGAATAATATCCTAGCGACAGTAACCGCAATTCTTTTCAATCAGCAACTGGTGTTACACAATTTTCTCGACGTCACATTTCTAAAATGGCTGCTGGAGAATATGCCTCATTTGTATTTGTTTGGTATAATTCAACTGTCAACTCGTATCAGATTACCTTTATTACAAACAAACAACGAAGTACCGTTATCAAATAGAAAGGACGCAGAAAGAGAAACAATTCTGTGTTAAATTTACAACAATCAATAATTACGTTTAGACACACAAATTGCAACTATTTGGGGTAGTAATTGTAGTTAATCATGCTTATTTATATTTTTAACATATATGAGAGAACTTTGATAGATTAAATCATAACTAAAATCTTTAGTAAAGGTCTTAGGTTCGATCCCTAGTTGGGAAAGGGATTTAGAACGTAATTGAAGTCATTTTTCTTTAGTGTTAAAGAGAGAGAACGAGAGAGAGAGAGCGAACGAGAAAGAGATTAGGTTAGATTAGCCAACTGCTCAGATTTGTTAAACCTCACTTCGTCAAAATATTAAAACTGATCAAATTCATTTGTCATTTTAATTTGGCTTGATTTTCTGAAATTAGAAAAAGCTAGATTTGAAAGAATTTTTTTTGGTTTTCTCAACGTTACAAATGTATGTATTTTTAAGAATAGTCTATCAAAGAACTTTGTACGAATCTGTTAACAAAATTATGAGTACTATTTGCTTTCTAAAAAGATATCTAAGCATTTACTTTACGTACAACCCTCGTAGAGTGGATGCCGTGATATACAACTTAATGATCCACTTTCATTCGAAGGTAAGGTTTTTATTTATATATTTATGCAAATTGTTAATATGTATGCCAAAAAACGATTAACATGAAAACTCCAGCACGGAAAAATAATTTGGTCTAGTTTATTTAAATATATTTTTGCATTCATTTGGGAATGCCACGAAGGAAATGTGAGATCCGGGTTTTAGGTTATCTGTTCCTCCACGATGAACTTGACAAAACTTTTAGCTGTGTATTGTCAGGTTGTGAAATTGGATTTGAGCATCACAATGGATTAAATTCTTAACAGAAGATAAATTCCCCGAAGGATGAAATTATGGGAATGGATGATACGCATTTATTACTTTCCAATTTTTTGCGGTCAAATGTCATTTCCTATTGAATGTATCGTAAATTAAACCTATGGAGATTAACGATTATGTAAACCTTGTTAAATATTAATATTTTTTTCTAATCGCTTTATTTTGAAGATTGTTTAATTTAGATATAACAGATAACATAAATGTAAAAAATATACATGGGTGCAACAAAATTTGTTGGTTATACCCACTTTATCACGATTAATTATATTTTATAGTTTGGCCAACTTTGAACCAACGCAATAATTTTTAATTTTTTTTATTGAACAAAAGTAATCAAAGTACTTTAATTACTATGTGACCTTTTACTTGGCTTGCTCGATTTCCTTTGTTTGTCTTAAGACGTGTACGTCAGTGGGTTAATGAACAAAACAGAGATTATTGAAACTAGACAATTCCCTCAAATGTTCAATATATTCTTGCATTATTATTTGTTTATATTTATAAACAAATGATAATGCAAGGATGTACACTCGCGGACAATAAAATCCGGGCACCAATTTGACATTTCGTGTCATTTCCATGAACAAGTTATATTTTTTCACTTTAATCAAAAAATTGCTTGACAACTAAACGGTTTGCGTAATATGGCAAATTACAATGCAAATAATCATGCCCGGGTTTAATTGACCGCAAGAATAAACATGAAAATATCTTAAGGATGAACATTAATCGTTTATTTCCAAACGACCATTTAAACGTCTAAACTTGATCTAAATAATTAGTCAAGCAGGTGTGAAGTGTAACTAATTAAAATTCATTCAAGGTTCACCCTTACCTGGAAAACCTGAAAAACCTGGAATTGTCAGGGAATTTTGTAAACATCCCAAAAGTCAGGGAATAGTAAGGGAATTTATTAAATATCGGTAAAAGTCAGGGAATTCTATAGTACTTTATCGGAAAATTTTCATTTTTAAAAAACGCCAATATTTTTTACTTTATTAGAGTACCTATGTGTATGCAGTGTAGTTTTCTAAAGTTCTCCTCATCCGGGCTCTAAAGGTTTCCTTATAGTCCCGCATGGGTGAACGAGAAGGGCGAACGGCAGGTTCGTCCTTGTAAGCTGTCGATCTCCCTTTATACCGGGTCTGTACAAATGGACTGTTGATTAATGTTAATAATTTCAAAAGAGTATCAGCAAAAAATGGTAAGAATCAGGGAAAACCGGGAAAAGTCAGGCAATTTTGTGCCATTCTGGGGCACAATTAGTCTATTAATTAAAAATGATTTTCATTTCGATTAACTTAAATTAATAAATAAATGTCTGGGTTACGATTCAAGAATTCTAAAATTTATTTTAATTGCCCATTTCCGATTCACAATTGGATAAAGTATCAGTCAATCACTTAATGTGAGATGAAAATTCTCTCTAGAGCGTGCACTTCAATGTTTGCACTTTGCATGTGTTTATTGCCGCAAATCACTCGTAGATTAATCTGACTCGATAACATTATTTTTCTCAATTACTAATATCTGGGCGAGCGATATTCTTAGTTTTAAATGCTTGCTAACTGGTAGCTAAGGGGAGTTCCTACTATTTTAGGAGTACAAAACAATTAACTGATTCAAAATATAATCATAACTCGAACTAATTAAAACTAACGATTTGCAATTTGTACTCAGGGCTCAGAATTTTATTTTCGTTGTTGCAAGGGTATATAATATCTTTTTATTATTATATAACCCCCACTCTATTATTTTCATGACGAATTCATGATCGCAACCTTGGCTTGTTTAAACACCAAATTTTAATCCCTACGCCCTAGGTATTAGGCTTATTTCTTATCTTAATATGAAATTCCATTTTACATTCCTAAACTATTTGTGAAATTTAACCAGTTGTTAATACACACGCCTTAAATGTTTATATATTTCATATCAATTGAATTCTTATATTTGCGCTAACCAACAACTAACATGACGCAACGTAAAATTCGTTTTAGATCTAGGAAGAACTGAATTTAATCTAAATAATAATCAGCGTGTGATCGATGCCTTGCGGGCAATCTGATTAGCTGACTTAAGGTTCTGGAAAAAAATCTATTTCGATTATATTTGGGATTTGTTAAGAATGTTTGGATAACTTCTGAAATTTTTCGCACATGTCCGTTTTGGACAATATGATCTTGATCCAACTAACTTCTGAATTTGACTTACATTAGTTGGATGTGAAATTCGTAAAAAGTAAACGCTGAACCTCTACAACTTAGTTTGCAGCGGATTTGCTGTTTACGAGCCCATTTTGAACATAACCAAAATTTTGTGAACCACAGATGTTTCTGACTGCTTTCGATGCAGCTTATTTTAATTTAAACATGAGAAAATCACGCAGATTTTATTTAGTTTCATTTCAACTAAATGAGTCTTATGTTTCATAGCACCACGTGACGTATCGGACGTGCTCGCTATTATAGAGCAAAATGCGTCAACTCTGAGTCTAATGGAGGCAGATTTAAACCTAACCAAAGTGGAGGGAAATTTCCAAAATGTTACGTTAAAATCGCTACTGAGCTAGAAGAGCTCAAGGTTCGGCTACCTTCTAATAAACAGCGAAATGACCATATCGGGGCAAAAGAAATTAGACCCAAACCTTGTCACAAACACAAACGTACATATTGACAAATGCTATGATCGAGCTAGGATGGCGTGGTAGTGAACATCACGGTCTAACATTCGGGAGGTCCTGGGTTCGATCACCGAGGCGGCTTGCTCTGATCCAAGTTTCAAGTGGTTTCCTGAGTCAACAGTATTCTACTTAACCATACTTATCAGAATTGAAATTACATCAGTATTCATTATTTATTCCGAATACAATGGCAGCTTAATTAGGATTTCTCTTGGTACAAGGTTCAACTTAAACCTTTTGAATTTTGAACCTGTGTACCAAATACTGTTATTGATGCAGATCTATAGAACAGAGAAGTATCCTCACTTCTAAAGAAGTGGGGCCGTTCATGTAGCGCACTTTACCACCTTTGGGCCCTTGGTTAGTACTCACCCAACTAGCGAATTTACGTGCTCCTTGAATTTTAAATCAAAATAGACACTCGTTGATATGGTAGGAGGGTTACAATAGACCCTAAGGTATGCGTTTCTACGTGAGTTTATATCCAAAAAGCTGGTCGCTAGAGATCACTTTGCTTTTGAAAGCACTGTGGAGATAGTTGACGTTTATCCCAATTTCGACAACAAATTCCTTTTGTTCACATCTTTAAAACATTACATTCTAAATCATTGGCGAAACCCAAGTTTGCTTTGGAAAACTGTCTGCAGCATTCAGAAAATGTATTTTTGATTCTTAAATATAAAATAATTTTTAAAAGTTTGTAATATCGATGTGTTAACTTACTGAAACAGAATGGGAGACCTTATCATAAGATTTGCCATTCCTGGACATTTTTATAAAAGGTTATCGCAAGTTCTTTACAATTTGTAATTTGAAGGCCAATAGGCGCTAGAATTTGCAAGTTCTTAAATATTTTGATAGGCAAGAGTGTAGCATTCGAATTCACATTTCTTATTATGGGTTGCTTCGTTCGATCTAGAACTCATTGTAGGAAAAAAACGGTAACAAATAAATAATAAATTTAATAAAGTTTCTTTTACACTCAATTGAAATATGCAATTCAGGATCGATATATTATATTTTATATTGGAAAGTAATATAATAAAATAATTTTACGATAGACCATTTTTATCTTACATCAACCCTAATTGCAGCTTCAGGAAAAGTTGCATCTCTTCTTCGAAATCATGAATGCATAGGCGGTGATGTTTTACTATAAATAAAAGTTTTGAAAGTAACACTTCAAACTAGAATGGTTAAGGATTAAAGAAAGTAAGACAAAAATTATGTGCTCGACCAACTAATAAGAGTAATTTTCTTCCGATAATGTCTGTAGATCTCAATTTGCACCGAGCATGCAGGCGCAGTTTGAAGCACCAGCATCGTCGCCCTGTCGCTTCAATCATTTATTGAAACAAATCATGTCAGATTTTGATTGAACGTTAACGCTTTGTTTACTTTGGCAAAGCAGTGATTGGACACTCATTTGTGCTTTAGAAAATTTAGATCGTGCCAAACAACTTTTAAAATCTAACATTCTATTTAATTTTAGTACTCTAAAAGAATGGATATATACCGAAATATATACCGAATTTTTTTCTGCCGCTAAGCGAGTGAGCCTACAGTTCGAAGACCTCCTGGGGAAGTAAGTAGAAGTATCTAAACCCGCTCCTGCAGTGAGTGAGCAAGAGATACTTAGTTACGTTGCATAACCCATGATGATCAAAGTTTTAATTAACGAGAGCGTAAAACCAGCTGAAATTTTGAGAAGCTGACTGGGGCGTGTGAGGATGCAACACTCGAAGAGGGAGGGTGTTCAATAACAAGCATCTCTTCAAATAACATTTGTGCTGTTCTTTAGCTTATTGAAAATAACCCACGGTTAACACAATAAGGCTTGTGTTAAAGTAGGCTTAAATAATATGAATACATTTAGCAAAATTTCAGTAAGATTCCCACCTGCAATCTCAATTTGTAGCTGGTTGACTATCACTTATATTGTTTATTCAAAGAGGTTTTTGGAGAGCGGTGCTTTTATTATTGTGGAGCAACGCAATTTGTGCGTAATTAACCCCAGACGCATCCTAGAAATTTGTATGAACCAGAACGCCTAATTTGTTGGCAATTATGCAGCTTCCACGGAACCAAAAGCATTGCCAAACTATTCGCAGACCACAAGTCATGTAGAATAAGGTGTGTGATCGAGATCTCATTTAATGCCTTCAGTTGGGCGGTATACTGTTTGGCGCCAAAAAGGAACGTTTTTCTTGAATTTTTACATTAAGTTTGGTGGGTTGCTCTATGATTGTTTCACCATGTAGGAGAAGTTGGAATAAAAAAATTCTAACAAACAGATAACTTTTGCCACGAGGTCTGCACTTGCCTCCTTTTTGTTGTACATTATTGTACAGGACTCATTTCCTCCGCTTGTTATGGCTCGATCCAAACGCGGTCAAGTTTGTTTTTTCCGTCTCCTATGTATCGAATTTAAAGGTGAATTTAAGTTTCCCTCAATTGTAATCCACAAAGGCACTCATAACGTTGTAATTAATATCAGAAAGTCGTTCAGAGTGGGGTTGATCGTCTAGGTTAAAATCATTTCGAAATTTTACTGTTTGGTCTGTTGGTCTAAACAAACGCCTCGAATGGTTTTATGGCCTCTTCAACGTTCCTTTCTGAAATTTGTATGGCGAAAATGTAGCTTCGCTCGTCATTTTAAAATATATTTTGTGAATTAATGGCGTCCGAAGCTAAACTGACTCCTAGCGTTACTACATGTCGATCTGTATACAATATGACCATAAAATAAATATCAGCGCCGTCATGCTGCAATGACGATCGCACACGAACTTTTGTAATCATCTTATATCAGGATTTGTAAAATGAAAAAATAAAATTGTAATTTTAAGAATAAACCGAAATTAGAATCCCTTGACTTTGCAGTTCCTAAAAATAAACTGTTTGGTTTAGAAAAATGTATTTTGACGTTAAAGTATTAATATTAAGGAAATTCCTTTTTGTTTACCAACTAAATGCAGAAAATTCAGTGGTGGCATGGGTGTATGTACCATGGACAAGACCTAATTCGTAAACGCAGTTCTCATTATTAAATAAAAAAAAAGTTTTGGGCGCCAATCGAATGTATCCTAAATTTACTCCGCGCACCCCAAGCTACAAAGCGTACGTCTTTCTTCAGGTCACTAACTCCACCTAAAAGTAATGCTAGAACAAGAAAAACGTATTATTGAGCAACAAAAACATATTCCAAGACGGAAAGTCGTCGATAACAACAAACGGGCCTATAACAACAGTTTAATTTATATTCCTTTCGGAACATACGTTACACGTGGAAGTTAACTAGCACGCCGTTTAAACACCAGACAAAATTTATATAGTTGAAACAGTTGAAATTTTTTTTAAATGTCTAAAACTGGATAAAAAACACAAAACAACAAAATGTCTTATTATTGTCAAAACTACGAGGCTATAAAAATTTGTACTACAGATTCACAGCTTACGTAAATTAATTTATACTATCTGAATAGGACTTAAATTTACCATCATCATCTATATCGTACAATAGGATCGAAAATTTACTGATGGTAGTTAATAGGTTATCTTAATAAATGCTGAAAACTTTTAAATCGTAGGATTTTTAATTGCAATCAAAAGTCAAACGATACAGCATCTTTGTAACCTAATACAAACAATTGTGTCTAAATTTCTATCAGAATTTAAATTAAAACAAATTTTAATAATGCTTCAGTAGCACGTTAGATTATCAAGTGGTCTTAGTCGACAAATCGCCATGTTCTAAATGAAACCATCAATCTATTATAAGAAAAGATTATTGTGAAACTAAATCTGGAATTAGTATTGCACTATAAATTACTTATTAATTTAGAGAAAAACGATGAAATGACAAACTTGCTAAACTTTTGTTACAAGGAAAACCAATTTGAAATAGTTCGGCAAACAAATTCGATTTTATTGAAAGTTCTTAAATTTTTGTGTTTCCGTGTGAGAGCTGGATAGATGACTCATTTTTCACGCGTTAAGCATATGCAGCGTTACAAGCTTTCAAACCGGTTTATTAATTTGAAATTAGCGGCATTAGAAATTCGAAACCTGAAACAGGGTTTCGCAGTGTCAGGATTTTGCTAATGCAATTCAGATTTAAATTAGTTTAAAACATTAATTATACAAAAGAAGACTTACCTGTAAACATTCACGGCAGCATAGCGCATAACTATTTTTTTTACTTTGCACCATTTTATTGCTAGACGTACAATCCTGTTCAGACAGGACCGTCCTTAATAAAATTTCATACAATTAAACGATTTTGAATTTTGAATTGGACGACATTATTTATGATCTAAGCGGTTATTTAAATAAACCCAATTTTAAATTACTGAAGTACCCACAACCTTACGAGACCAAAAACAACGTTATAGTATATTTTGAGTTGTTTTCTTGAAGAGGCCTACAGTATAAAAATTCAAGCTTACGGATTCGTTCTGAAATTTATTTGTCATATTGTGCTGTGGACGGGATGAAGAGCGCCTTCTCCCGTCAAGGTAATACAGTCGTTCCAAGGGTGTACATTTCATAACGGTACTGAACTTTTGACTTTTGAGTGTACTTCTGAAAGTGTGGTTTGCATCTACTTTTCTCATTTGAAAGTACTGTAGTTGCCAGAGTCCCTTGTGATGGGTACATGGCAGAAACATAAAACGATACGGTTGCGAATTAAAAATGGCGGATAAACATCGACTTTCCTGGAAAGTCCGGATACTTGCCATTATTTTACGCAGATTTAGGTCAATAATTTATAGCAAATAAGTTTATATAAATTGCCACTGTTCACGATTAGTGTGCAAAGTAAAAGGGAGAAATTTTAGGAAACTATTCCTCTGGTGATATATTTACTTTTATTTATCGATTTAGAAATTAGTGTCAACATTCACAGCCTTATTTACTTTCACCAATAGATTTTATTCATTTCGACCTATTTCTCATTTTAAATGTGTTAAATTCGCGCTGACCTTACGATTGTGTCCATTTTTAATAAATATTTATTATATATATTTTCATGTTATTCATTTAGTAACACTTTGTAATACTGCATGTGTAAAATTTGAATATTTTTCTAAATAAAAACTTTAATATTGATGTCAGACTAAAATTAACGTTAATGAGGAACTGACACGAAGATTGAATTAATACAGAACTCCTTTCGTTTACAATATAACGCAACGAAACGTATAGTAGTCTAAATATACTTCATTATTATTATTATTTTAAAGCTTGCAATGTTACACTATCTTTTAACGTATCATTACTTCAATTTGTCATTTATCTAAATTGGAATCGACATTGTACAATGAACCTAGTAATAACGTGACAAGAATGAAGGAAAAAATATTGACGTTTGTTAGTACTAATTTGAACAACTTGTGTACAGTCTAGGTTGAGTAACAGTTGAATGTGCTGCTTAGAATTTAAATAAATACAAACATTCTACAGGATGTCCGGTGCTATGAAAATTAATAAATAATCCATGAAGTTTGAAATGTAGTAGGAGCATTTTTGTGGAATAGGGCATTATGTTAATTTCCCGAAATTTTTAATATGTAATAGAAAATTTTGACATTTTTTCAAGGCCTAAGTTGATGTTGTTAATAGTTTATAATTTTAGCAATATCGGTGCAGCATCTGACGGTCAGCTACACGGTGAAAATCTGAGTGGGTCGAAATCGTAATGACATTAGTCAGGAGTGAGTTACAGATATACGATGGAAATAAAGATAGCTCAACAAAATTATACAACCTACATACTTATGAAAATGTTTAAAGAAGTGCCGCAGATCGGAAGATGGCTCAGCCAGTGGGTTGACTGTTTCCTTCTATTGAAGATAGATTTTTCGATCACCTACGTTTAGCTAAATCTGGTAACTTGAGATCCGCTCTCATTTTGCAACAGGCTGTGATTCAATACGAGTTAATTTTACTATAATTTTTTTTATTAAAATTTGTTCATTGTAGGCTTTTCAAATTTGAAACGAATTAAACAAAACCATTATGATTTAAAAATGTGATGCATTAGAGTGTAGACGTTCTGATTTTATCAGGGAAAACTTGATTGAGTGGCTAACATTAAATAGAAAAGTTAAGGGTCGTATTCTATTTTCTTGCCAACAGAATATATCACACCTTTGGGATATCTACACATCCAGGAGTTTTTCCAGGTTTCCCTTTTTAGCTGAAGCTCCTCATTCTAACTTGAAACAGTTCATAATCCATTTTATTAGTTATTTTGAATATAATCAAAGTACGTAAGTTGTTTACACATCCAGCATTAAAACATTATCAGTATATGTAAACGTTGTGCATTTCACTTAACCTTCAGTACGCAATATTAGCCGAAACGATTACTTAATCATTAAGACCATGTTTTATGTATTTACCTTGAAATTAAATGGTTACCCTGAATTTAGTTCATACAGTTTATAAAAGACGATGTTATTTTTATTTTAACCTTCTAAATGTTTAAAATATTCGTCTGAAAGTAACGGTTTTTGGAATTTTAAAATGCCACAAAATTAAAACCCCACCTTTGATAATTATTTTGCTAAGAATGTCCAAAAGGAATGTCAACGTATAAAAATCAATTACGTTACATTTCAAAAATAGGCATACATCTACTTCTCACTATGATCTTATTCTCACAGAGACCTTCGATATTAAATCTAACAATGACTCGATTATTTATTTATAAATATGATGGGCGAAGATGTGTAACTTTATAAATATCTGCCATTTTCTGCTTAAAACTCCCACGTTTCCTTTGCTGAAAATTAAATTTTGTTCCCAAAACGTTGCTAAAATAATTCTGTAATTAACAGACAAGTTACAAAACGCAATCTGTACGCCTTATGTCAGCATCAGATTATCCTTGCTTTCTTCCTTTAGCCCTTATTCATACATCGCCTCTTTAGAAGCTTTCGAGTTGTTAACCACTCCTTTCCAAAGTCCCGATAAAGAAAACGGAAATTTGCTTGCAAAATTGTGCAGTTCAAAAGTTTTCATCAGACCACGTTCTAGTCGTCCTAACACTAGGAATACATTAACCAAAATACACACAACTGAGCCAGACATTCCAGGAGCTACAAATAAAAGTACGTTTACCGGACTACCAGTGCAGCCAACAAATGGAGCGCCGCAAAAACCAAAAATGCGACAACAGCCGTTTATGCTAGGATATACTGGTAGTTGACCTGTTATTTATTGAAAGTATCGTTGTCGAAAATTTGCTACAAGTGCACTGACTCACTGTGATTGATATTAAGTCGCACTGAATCCCTTAATATATTTGCACGAATAAACTTCTCTGTTTTAATAATTTATTATTTTGTAATTATATTAAATATAAAATAAAATCAAAGGATGCTTTTGGCACTTAAGTTTACCTGCTGAGATTACAGAACTATTATATTTGCTGCAAGTTAATTTAAATCATACATTGTAGACGCAACACATTTTATACATTTCTTGATCAATAAATTGTGCTAATTAAAAATTACAGGTTTAAAATAAAATAATTATAAGAAATTTACCACTACAAGTGTTTAATTGTGGATCTTTGTTTTCTTAAGCGAGCATCCTGTACTTCGTTTATTGCTTATATTACTAGCCACATTTTACCTGTAACTTATTTTGGAAGACTAATATTTTATTAGTACATTGTTTAGAACTTAGGATATTCCTATGTCATCTACATTTAAAATTACTATAAGGCGTTGCGTACTTATGCGTACTTATTTCTTCCCATTGTTTGGTCTTTGAGTTGAGAATTTGTGAACCTCGAGAGCCTTGTGATTGATCTTACGGGTTTTTAATGCTGCAGCTCAGTTGCGTGTCTTAAATATAGCTCCGTTGATGGCCTTAGCGGTATTAATTAGTGTAGTCACGTCAACTTTTCCAATTATTTGTAGGATTCTGGCTATGGTGTTGTGTGATCAGAGGTGCTCCTGCTGTAGGGAGTCTTAGGTTGCTGCGCATCCTCTGTAACTTACGGGATAACCACTCCACATGTCGATGCTATATTTTTGTCGCGGCTATACCCGGATGTTAAATGATGTTTTGCGCGCTTGACGGGTTTAGGTGTTGCAAAGAAACTCATATGGGAGTGACTGTGCTTCTGGTAGCGGTTGAATTGTGTCACTTGTTTATTTTGCGCAGTAACTCGAGCGAATCCTTTAGCACTAGCGCCATTTTGCAGTTGTAAATTTTTTAGTTCTTGCAGCATTTTCTCTGGTTATACATAGACGTGTGGCTTAAGGATTTTC
>JAHWXV010729080.1:0-14047 GCA_024586415.1 Phrixothrix hirtus | reverse complement strand
TTGATATAGCTGGTCCATTTCCAGAAACTGAAGCAGGAAACAAATACATTCTGATTGCAATGGACTATTTTAGTAAATGGACCGAAGCATACGCTCTACCCAATCAAGAGGCAATTACAGTGGCCAAGATCTTGGTAAAAGAACTGTTCAGCCGTTTTGACATTCCTTTGGAATTACATTCGCGCGCGCGCGCGTGCGTGCGTGCGTGCGTGCGTGCGTGCGTGCGTGCGTGCGTGCGTGTGTGTGTGTGTGTGGGTGGGTGCGTGCGTGCGTGCGTGCGTGCGTGCGTGCGCGCGCGCGCGCGTGTGTGTGTGTGTGTGTGTGTGTGAGTGGTATGCTATCAACACAACTCAAAGATTAAGTCATAAAAAAACAAAATTTTATATTTCTTAGAAATTTAATTATCTATTTACATAAACTAATTGATTTCTTGGTAAAAATTTCTTAAATTGAGTAACCACTACTTATAGTTAAGCAGGGTGAAGTGTTGATAGTAACTTGAATAAGTGACCACTGGTAGTATTACTCACTAAATATGTTAAAAGTTTATATTATTTTAAAAAATTAATTTTAATATTTTGTAGGTGCAGCCAAACTTGTTATAATAATAAGAGCATTAAGACTACAAATGCCTGCTCATTATATTCCAGGAAATTTAAAAAATTAAATAACATAAAATACCGATTTCCTATTAACAATTCTGTCTTTCTAAAAAAATTCTTTTCCAATTATTGCACAAATAAATATGTTGAGAAATTTGTAAATAAAATTCCTAAAACTTTGTATGATTAAGTGGTATATTGCACCATTGCATTTAATTACAATAATTGCAATTTTATTTAAAGACATTCTTTTGCCTGTAACATTCATTTAAAATGCTAACAGTATTTAAATGTTTGTTTATTATTTATAGGTGCATTAGAAAATATAATGCAGTAGATACTACAAATTCTTAACTGAACTATTTTACATTAGTACGATTATATTTCAATACTCACTTTTTAAAAAGTCTAATTTGTTTATATAATCATGCTAAAACATAGTTTTGTAGTTTTATTTAGTAATATAAAAATAAATAAATATTATGAAAAAATAGTAAAAATAGTACTTATTACTATTTTATTTTAAATATGTAAATCATTACCTATATAGTCTAACCTACTTAAAACAAGTTTCATCATAATGAAATCTGCACTATACATGCAAAGTGAGTTTAAGATAGACCAACATACTTTAACACTTCATTGTGGAGGCCTAACCATGGCCATTAACAATAAAATCACATAAAATATAACCCGTTTTTGGAAAAAATTAAAATGGCAATGTTTTGGGAACTGCTGAAAAATTTGTATACAAACGAATAAGTCTAGACCTATATCAATTTCGTGTTGCGGAAGAAATAAAATGTTTCAATATCAAATTACTACCTCTGTATGTGTTTATTTCATGTGAACACTAACCTATTCAAATAATGACCTACAACTTATTTGTTGTATAACATTCTTATAACATGTTCAGTTATTATATTATATTATATATATGAATAACTTACCTTTTTACAAGAAGATTTCAAAGTGCTTATCTCCACTGTCAATACACGCATGTGACTTACAACAATGTAATGATTACTGTGTTTGGAGAAGCATTTCAAGAGAATCATGAAATGTTCATGCAACATCACGTATTCATTCTGTACTTATTCTGGGTTATTTATAGTCACCACCTAAACTAATTGTTGCATGTGGTCCCATAAATAAAAATCACAGGGATTTCAATCCAATGTCCAACTTAAAACTAAATGTAATTAAATTAATAAACACATAAAAATAACAATTAATACTTTTTAATACTGAAAAACATTGACACTAACAGCATTTTATAAAATAAAAAAATCCTGATAATTTAACATTACATACAACATTTGGAAAAGAATGTGACGCTATAAATGAAATTAATATCTCCGATTTGTGCAGATTTGACATTTTAGAATTACATAACAATAGCATCATATTTTTATCATTTATTCACTTAAAACTACATGTTCAATTATTCTGATATTGTAAGGACCCTCCAACAATTCTTTAGTATTTTTAACAATATTTTTTGGAAATAACAAATAATTGTGTGCTCTTGATTTAGAAATACCCCTGTCAAAGTTGGTCAGTGTATTTTAAAATCATACTGTATTTCCTATTTGCATTAAACAAGCTCCCAGGAAGCTATAAAAAAGCTTTAAATAGTACTTTTAGCATTTCTAGAGCACAAAGAAAGCACAGCTATACTTAAATATATTTTATTTATTATAATATAATTCTAAAGAAAATTATTGGTAATTTTTAGGAAATTCTCTATAGAAAAAATTTGAAATCAAAAATATTTACTAAGATACAAAATTATTGTATTTATGTTTACGGCTGAAGAAGTCATTTTAGAACTACATGGATAAAATAATACGTAGTTAGTCTTTTCTACTCTATTTTTAAATATACACTTTACCATATTTAAGTACACATCTTATTTTCAATTATGCATTTTCTTTAATAAAGCAATTACTATTGCTTTAATTCAATTAAATTCTTGTACTTACTTTTTTGTTAATTTTTAAAATCCTTGAGTATTACATTTCTAATTGAATTTAAAAATTGCTGGCAGTGGCATCAGGTATAATTTAGATACCCTATTAAATAATAATGGCACATTATTATTAACCATATCAGTAATATATTATAATGCCTTTGTTTTGCATTGAAGTTATCAGCTATGCTGTTTTATAGTAATCGTTAACAATTTAAATATAAATACATTGCTTAAAGCATCAACAATCAACAATATAGAACAGATGGCGACAAAACATTACCGTAGTGAAAGTTTACTGGTAGTGTTTACCATAATCAGCAATCTTTAGACACTGTTATTAAATTATTGTAATCTACCATAACTATGTAAATTATAATAAATTTTTATACATTAATTAGTTCATTAATACTTGTTCTTAGCTATTTATCACGTTATTTTAATAGAAAATCTTTTACAAAAATGAATTAAATGTAATACAAACCTTCTAACATGACCTGCTCTCTCAGGGTCAGCAAAGCTCCATTGCGTGAAATTGTTAGTATAATGTCAGTGCCAACAATTTTGAAACTATATTATAACTGCTATAATACACAATATTTATAGTCTCAGTGCTCTTGTTATAGTGAAGATTGACAGTATTAATTTTAATTTAATAGTGTTAGAAATTAGTTTTTTATCTAATACAGATAACTTAAAAGTAATTTTAAAATAATTTGATGTTGCATATGTTGTCTCACATCAAATTTTATTTTGGAACTGTATATACATTACCCTTAAATCAAACTTTCTAGTTTTATTATTAGATGCTTTTGCATTGTTATCTTATTATTATCAATGATGCTATCAAATGAGATAATGTTTACACAATCGATCACTACCTTAATTAAAGTTTTTATAAAATTCTAATTCTTTTTGATTACTTAAGTAAAATAAATTTGTTATATACTTAGATTGTTTAGGATTTTTAATTTGTTTGAAAGTTAACATAGCCATAATTACACTTTGTTTCTTATAATTACAGAAAATACAAGTTAAGCAAGCAAATTACCATTAATACATTCTAAGTATAAAAGTAAATCCAAATATCTAAACCTGTAGATAAAATTGTGTGCATTGTTTAATTTCTATGAAAACAAGAAGTACTAAATATCCAGCCTCTATTTTCACACATGTTGGTTAGTTTTTGTGGTTTGCTTCTTCAAGAAAAAGTGATGAAGTAAATTCATTTTGATTGTTGATATTGGTTTGTGTTCTTGATGCTTGATTTAGTTTTTACATAAGTCATTATCATGCCCTGAATTCAAACTATTAAATAATCAAAATATGTGAGGTGAGATTGTCGATATAGGATATGCTAACTGAGTTCAATTGGACCACCCTTACAGATAGAAGTCACTTCACTGGTTCCCTAATCAGGCATATCTTTTAACAAACTTAATCATTATCATGAGAAGATACAGTGTTGGCAAGCATAGAGTCAAGAAGGCAGAGGGTGTAAAGCTGAAAGATCGGGAAGATAGAAACTAGCCCTAAGCACTAAGAGCACTGACTTTGACTATTAGCTCTGATATACAGAAACTCATGTAAACACCTGTAATCATGCACTTTGTTTTACTCCTGACAGCTAACCATCTGCATCAACAACATTGGTGTACAAAATGTCATCAATAGGATACTGTGAGAAATTGTACTTTTGTTTAGCAATGCATAATAGTCAGTTGGTCAGATGGGGACAGGCATGATATGCAATCATTGGTAGTGATGTTTACACCATATAAGAATAATGATGTGAGGCTCAAATATGCATGATAACAGACCGCTTTAATCTTTATTAGAGATAGTATGACATCTGTAGTGATCCAACTGACTATTAGCTTGAACAGTAGCATATTACTTCAAACAGTTATCATTTAAAAATAGTCATCAATTAAATGTTTGCTAAAGTAAATTTTTATATTAAACTTATTATAATTAAGTATTCAGGTTTATCTGCTCTTAATGTTTTACCCTTAACTAAAAGCTTTACAACTTTAACAGTAGGTACAGGTAAGTTCAAATATTAAATATGGGAATATGATTTAGATAATTATATTTTGTAATGTTTTATAAAATAATTGTATAGTACTTACTTACTATTTGAAAATTTTTAACATTAACAAAAATTTAAGAATTAAAATGTATATTTTGATAATATTAATTATTACTTATAGTCTAAGTGAGTAAAAATACATTTTTTCTGTAAGCAAAAGGTTTAGCACATAAGGTACTAGCTAAGTGTGTTAATTTCCGCAAGTGGATGAAATCTTGTTACTTATGCACCTGTATACCAAACAAAATATTTTTACATTTTTTAATAACATTGACAATTATAATTTGAATAATTATTTTGATTAACAAGGTATACACAAGGTACATCACATATTTTTGTTATTGCTAAGGTTTGGTTTTCTAAAGAAAGCAGCATTGTAACGTCAACATTTATAAACGTATTTGTGCCATATGTACCTATATCAACATACAACACAATAATTATTAATTATGGCATTCTATCTACTCTTATGGCATTGCTTTTGTAACAAAAAGTTATAAATACGTAGTATACCTACCGTAACAGTAGAAATTAGGAATTGACTTCAAATTAATCCTGTGTATTAACTATAAGCATAACACAATATTTTGAAACAATAATTGCTTCTTTTTACAGAAATCTTGATTTAAAAAATTAAATAATGTAATGACCATACTGTACACATATATCAAAAGTTTAAGACAACTTTTGAAATTCTACTTTAACCAATTTTGACCTCAACATGTAAATTGAGAAGGTAAAAATCTCATTTTAAAAATATGCATGATGTAAAATTAACTGAAATTTGTACCAATTGAAAATTATTTATATTTTTCTGAGTAATGCGATAGAAAATTAATTTATTAATTAATACACTAAAATGTTAGATGTCACCCAATTATATAATTTAAAATTAATTCAAAATTTTTTAAGCTGAATCATTTTAATTGATTTATGTACATATCCTATTTCAATAAAACATTTGCTAGGACCAGTTTTATAGTATGTAGATAAACTTTCAATCAGCTATGCTGAGAACATTTCATTCCATATGTTACATCATGATACAAATAACTACGATTTACATTTACACATACTCTATACAATTATATGTATTAATTAATTTCCACTACCTAAATATTATCAGAGATTTTCATATTTAGATTATTTAATAATCATCCTTCTGTGTTTTGACCATGTTGAATCTCTTTACTTTTTTGCACATACTGCAAGAATTCCGCTGAATACACTTTTTCATCTTCTTCAACGTGTTAAACTATGATTTGTTGTCAATGTGTAGGTAAACTGTAAAGTATTTTTTTTAATATTGGTATCTAATATGTGTCCAAATCTGTGTACTGCTATCATATATTAAAAATTGTTTATGTCCGCAATGTTTCTTCGAAATTGAGCCAGTGTTACTTGAGGTAACTTTGTCCCACATGTTCAAATCCATATACAGTAAGCTAAAAAATGCACCAGGCTAATGTTAAACTAACCAAAAGACTGATATTAAATAGAGTTCTGACGATCGCTTCAGAAAAATGATGAACAAATCAAATAATAAAAATATAGTTCCTACTGTTACACTGCATATACATACACGAATTCATCCCAGGTTGACAGTTCAAACAATTTTAATTTTTTATATATTTTAGTCCAATTTATGTGTAACAAATATCAAAAAATTTGATTACATCTGAAATAAATCCTTGTGGGATTTGAAAATGCAGTAAAAAGTGTTTTTAGTAATATCTGGAATATTCTCTTGTTTTACACTTTTTGGAGCATAAATACAATTTATAATAGTAACTTCCCAAATAATAATAACATTAATATTTTTTCATTTTGGATGTTACACACAATACATACAAACAATATAATTTAATCAGAATATGCATTCACTATAATTACCTATTTCTGGAATCTATTTGTCAGATTCGAGATTGTCAAAACATGCATTAGCTAAAACTCTAATTCAATATATTTAAAAGCAAAGGCTACTGTAAAATAATGGGCTCATTCAGCCAGCGCAACTCTTGACTAGAACCGTAAATATGTTTCTATTGTGTTGGCAGTAGGTAACCATAGTAAAAGTGGTATGTTGTGGTTAGTGAAAATATATTTTTATGATTCCGGAGGTTAGGTTATATGAAGTGAATTATATTGTATTTGTATTTTTCTAATCAAAAGGATCAATTTGGTCTTATATGAATTATTCGAAGAGGACATAATTTATTAGAGTACAAATTTATGTATACCTGCATTTGTTATGGTTACACTTAAGAACTAATTTATTATTTATGACTATATAGTCTTTTAGGACTATAACTTTTTTCCTATTATTTATTTTATATTAATAGAAAATTATGCTTGCAGATATAATTTTGTGGTTATAATACAAATAAAGTGTAAAAAGATAGGTTATAATGCTTCGTTAATCAAAATTTAACCAATGCAACTTAAAATGTTTGAGGTGCCAATGTTGGGCAACCGTTGCCACCCACCATAAGTAAACATTTCGCATTCAGCAGACTGAACATCTTACCATACTCCACTGTTGTCGGCTGAACAAGCCCAAGGATTATCACTATATAAAATCTTTTTATTTTAGCAAATGTCTATCCTAACTTTGCTTCAGCTGAACTAATTTTCAAGTGCTTTTGCAAGATTATACTTGTGATAGTTGAATACCATAAAAATCAAAAATTGAGCTAAGTGAAGCAAGTTTATTTTATTATATTATGTTATTATATCACCATCTCTAAAACTATTGCATTCGTCATCAACTCTGATATCCCCTTAAACTAGAATTATAACTTCAGTAATGTCAGTATCAATACTAGTATAAATACAAATTTTAGGAAGGTATTTCATTGACCTTTTGCAAGCAAAATCACCTTTATTGTTAATATTTACATTTACTATTTAATAGTGCTTGCTTTTGTCTTATTTTGTAAAGTATATTTCTCTCTTAAAGAAACATTTTTTGTATGTTGAACAGAAATTGCATTTATTTGTAAAACATAAATTATTGTGCTTTTTTTACTCATAGTAATGAAGTCACTATTAACTTAACTTTAGGCAAACTAATACATTTGATAGTTTTGTTTTACAAATAATATCACATTTGATACTTTTTAATGAAACAAGTATATTCAAAAAAAATAATTTTTATTTCAACTGCGAAGAAATTTTTCTACTGATTTCTAACAAATTGGTATTAATACATAGGTAACTATTGAATCTCTTTAAATGTTTATACATTTAGATATTTGCTACAGCAAAATCCATAAATATTGCAATAAATTAGTTAATACTGAGAAAAGTTTACAAAAAACAAATGAAAATTAAATTTCGTGTGCAATTGTTCAGAAATTCATTGACTAGAAATGAGTTGGTGCAGTTAGGAAACTGTTCCATTCATTTTTCTAATAACTTATACATAGGATTTTGTCAAAACTATAAGAGATTTTATATAGCATGCACATGAAATAATTATATCATCACAACGTTAAATTAAAGCTCAATATGAGCCAAATCAAAAACTAATAATTAAACTAACTTAGAAAAGTAAGCGTTTTTACAAATTACATAAAAATATCAAATATGTCCAATTTTTCTAAATTGCGTAATTAATCATAAAATCACATTGTCTTAAAGTGTCAAAAAAGATACAGGTAGTAAAGCCTATAGTGGAAACTACAAATACTAATAATTAAATCTAACATATTTACACTAACAAAACAAATTGACAATTTGGATCTTC
The DNA here is from genome assembly GCA_024586415.1 of Phrixothrix hirtus. Lineage (NCBI taxonomy): Eukaryota > Metazoa > Arthropoda > Insecta > Coleoptera > Phengodidae > Phrixothrix > Phrixothrix hirtus. The sequence goes on along the minus strand of JAHWXV010729080.1, from coordinate 5,633 downwards.
AGAAAGTGAAGACAATTAATTAATTATAAAGTAGTGAATGAATAATCAGTCTTATTAAGAATCCAGGAAAGCCATTCAAGATCTTGGAGCCACATTGCTGCTTAGCACATTCGATGTACTACATTACTAGATTATATTACATTGCAGATCTAATGAGAACAGTGGTCCATCGTGATAAAGGGCTGTTAATACACATAGATTGTTTTCAATTGTGGCTTTAACTCGGGTGGTATCGTATAAACTTCTGGTGTTGGTTTCCTCTTAACAAGACGCCTCCAACGTCCACCTAGATTTTTACGAAATCCTTGGACAAATCCTGGTCGTTCGGTAGGCAACGTTTGTACTAGCGATTCCTGTAAAAATGAAAATATTTAAAATTCGAGGCACACATTGCAGTTACAGCTACACAAATCACGCCCTCTATGTTTATTCGGTGAAAATTTTGGCTCCTTAAAAGAGCGCATTATTTTCAAACATTGTGAAACTACGAATCGATAAATGTGTCAACGAACTCATTTTACCCTCGCAAATTTAAACCGGAAAGACGTGTGCCAAACGTAGCATAAAAATTTAGTGGTTGCACCCGCTTTCTCGGTTAGGGTTCGCTGAATCAAGCAGACAGGCGAATCGTTTACAACACAAAGAAAACAAGAGACGCGACGCAACCACTTCTAAGATTTGCACAATGTGATGTCTGTAACACGTAAAAAAAGAACCCGTTTCTAATTTTAGTTACCGCAAATCGTTTAGGTAAAATATATTAGCAAGGTCTTCAACTGTGAGTGAATATCCTCACCTGTTTAATTGACCCCTGACGGCTCGCTTTCTCTATTCACAACTTTCAAATCGAATGATTTCGACTCGTTACTATTAAGTTTTTAATTAGAAAATTAGGTTTACGTTACAAAATTTCTCAATCAGCAATTCGTTTTGTACTAGTTTTTGTAAAATACCGTAAAATCTTAAGTGTAAGTTAACGGAATTTCGCTCACCCGTTATTTGCGAATAACTTTAGTATTAATAGTTACCTGATTATTATTGCTGTACAAGTATTGGGGTTGCGGTGGGAACTGCCATAGAAATTGTCCACGATATGGTAAAGGATCTGTTGGTTGAGGTAGAACGCTGATTGGTTGTTGTGGGGTTGTCGTTGGTGGTGCCGATGGTGCCGTTTGTAAGACAACATCCGCTGGATGAACGCTGTTGCTGTGTTCTTCGCGTTTCCGAAGTTTGCTACGAACAAGACGAATTGCGATCAAAGTTCCGTTACTTCCAACCATTTTATTTTTGGCGTTTCTCGAAGAAAAACTAAAGATAGCCAGCTTGAGGCCGTTTGATAAACTGTTTAGGATTTAAAAACAAATTGCCGAAGCAATTAACTCTTGATAATATAAATTTATTTGTATAGAGATGAAACGGTAATCCAGAATTGGTCAACTTTGTTAAATACACTGATTATTCAATTTCACAAAACACAAAAAAGATATAATCACAGAAAGTTACGAAAATTGCAATTAAAACTGTTGCACTAATGCAATAAATTGTTAGCACACACAACGCGACTTCGATTTATTAACAATCAACTATTTCGCTTTTATAAAATTCACGTTGCAACTACCACTCGTAGTCTGTTGAGTTTCCTAACCGTGGCGCCTTTATATAGAATGCTAGTGACGTCGAACTTGGCGCAGAACCGTTGGCGGAGGTGAAGTGGGGAATACAATTTAAACGCCACGTCTAGTAGCGCCTATAGCAAACAGCTGAGAGAGTAGATAGAATAGATAATCACTGGAAATTACAGTAGCCTGGTTTGGCCGAAATGACGAATGTTTCGGTAAAAGCATTTTCCTACTTGTTTTTCAGGAAAATACACACTTAAAATTCATTTTTTAAAATATAAAATTGCCCAATGATAAAATTGATTTAATCCATTTACACGTGACTGAACATTTAAATTGTATTATATTGGATTAATCTAACAAAGGACAAGGTTCAAACATTAATTTCCCCTAAGGTTTTTACGATGTTATCATTAGATATACGTTTTATTAAAAATTGTTTGAATCCTTTAATATTTATTGTTTCCGCTCTTATTCGTCCTGGAAGTGTTAAGTTTAATTTACATCAAGACAAATGAAAATTCGTTCTTGTAATTCTTTCGTGTTTCGTTTTTTAATACTGCGCATTTATTATCAATATACCTTGGTACACATTCACGTGTATTTAAATACAATTTTATTATAAATCTTCAAATTTATTGATATGAAATTTATTCCTATCAGCTACACCATTTAGAATTTAAGTTTGCAAAATAACTTAAATACTTTGATAATGTATCAGAAAGATATATACACCATGTTTCGATATTACGAATAAGAAAACAATAATAATTAAATTTATTGTCACATACTTTACATATGCTTGTTAATTTTTTTAAACAATTTGTAAGTCAATAACTTTCTTAATATTTAATAACTTTAATCATTTACAGTAAACAAAATACCAGGTACAAAAGAATACGATACAAAATTTCCAGGCATTTCAAGGAATTACAAATTTAAAATGTTTACAATTACAAATTTGTGCAAAATAGACAGAAAGCAGACAATTCACCTAATCGTTTTGATTTTCGGAATTATACATACATACATCAACAGATTAAAAATAAATATGTATAATTTTTCAGTAAATGTTATTTTTAACATCTTCTGCCTAGGAGATGCTAAAACTAAGATAAATAATATTGCGACAATATCTGACAAAAAATATTTACATTGAAGCATTAACAATTTCATACAGTTACTGACGCCTTTGAAATACATTGTTTCGGGAGATTTAAATTAATTAATAAAAAACTCACAACACATTTTTCCAACGATAACCAGACTGTGCTTGTTAGTTGTTTTATATTATTAATCATTGCATAATTTGATATTTCGTATGTTTTGGCGTTTTCCAATGCAATTGTTTTATGTTGCCGTCAAGCATTTTAGACAAATCAGAAAATTAATCATAGCCAAAGATGCTCCTGGATTTCGTTGCTAATTACAATGTTTCATCAAACACTTACTGACCACGTATCATCAAAATGCACACCTGAGCCCATAGGTCTCCTACCTGGACAATTTGCCAAGATATGCAAATTGGGAATAAAGTCGCAATTATTACTTCTTGCTGGTGTTAAAAATTATTAACGCTGAAGGAACGAATCGCATTCTGTAAACGCTCAACCGCAAATAATTATCTCGAAACTCAGAGGGTCTCTGTTTATTGGACGAAGAATGATTCTCAGACATTTGGAGGATTTATTAAAGCCGTGGTAATAGTCAAGGTCAAATTTGAAAAAAGAAAATATATTCAATAAAAAATTTGTTCACTTAATATCTAATTCGTGGAAAACCTGTAATACTTTAAGTGGAATGGTTATCAGATTTTAAAACTAACGACTCATCTCAGAATATCTAGAAAATTTAGATTTATGTTCGAACGAAAAGTAAGATACCAAGAATATCCGTTGACTCCTTAAGTTGTTTATCCAAACTTAAGCGTGAAGATAAGACGTTCACACTTTTTTAACCCATCTTACCAGCTTTTTCATCAGCGCCAGTTGTTTTGAATATTATTAGGTTGCCAGTTGCTTTTTTCTTTTTAAGCCAACCATTCAGTGAGATTTTCTAAGAAGTTTTCTAGTGTGACGTAATATCGCACAAACACTTTTATTTTTTGACACCCATTAAAAATATTTGTCACCTTGAGAAATTTTTATTATCGTTCCAGAGACCAAACCTTATTTCGTGTCTTTCAGCATTTTCTAATTCCAAAAGCTTATTCCTAACAAAAAGTTCTTAAACAAGTTAAAATGGTTAAGTCGTAATTGTATGAAACACGATATCAAACTTCCTGCGTCCATTTTTTTTTTGGACTGACTAACTATATAAAGTCACGCAAAAGACTTATTCTAAGCGCTTATTCATTCTAGCCTCTTCTGTCCAATAATATTGTTTTCGATGGTATTAGAGTGTTTGAAATTTTAAATATCTTTATGTCATATATTTTTGTTTTTTTTTTTGGCGAGGGTTCAGGATGCGAAATTTCCCTTGGCTCTCTTGAACTAGAACTGTTATATAGCTATTTAGCCATGCCTACTAAAATTTTGCCGAATCTGGAGGAGTTCCACCGCCAGTAGGGATTTTTAACGTTCCACATTGACACGGGACCTACCATTTTACTTCCTTGTCCGAGAAGAAGGCATGTTTTTTAACTTTCTCTCCGCTGAAAAATTTACCGACCTTGATTGGGTTTGACCCCGCATTCCTTGGGTGTAGAGGCAAACATGCTAACCATTACACCAGTAGGGACCGGCTTATGTCATATATAGTATTGTTTATCTAACTCAAGGACGATTTGATAAATTCATCTTTTAGGTGTTTTTAACGATGGTAATCACAATTTTATAATAAGTACGTCATTCATAGTCTTTTGCAAATTTCGCTAGGCGTTTTAGAAACCCACCTACAAGAAATTCATAGCATAATCTCAAACCTATGATGATACCATTAATATCTGTTTTCTAATAACATTAACTTTTCTGCTTACATTTATAGGATCAGACAATATTTTCTGTAAAATCTTAATTGCAGTTTTATTATGAGTATCATTATTCTAATCCATAACACTGCATTCGAATTTATTATTTTGTACAGATTCATTTTTGATCTAAACTTTTTTATACCAGAATTGTTACATTTCGTAAATTTTACTCTTATTAATAGTAAGTAACCCTTTAAAAACTCCACAAAACACAAATTTTAAGTAATTTTTAATGAAGCCGTTCATTTTTCCCTTGACTCTGATGAACATTTCTGTTAACAGTATGTACTATCCTTAACGTGTACATACTTGCTTATCTTTAACATTCAATAACCTTCACTTAATAATAAACAAAATAAAGGTTAAATTTTCTTTGTATATATAATTATTAAATATTTATACCAGGACAACCAACAAATTATTTTAAACCAACTAAGAGGACACAGCAAAAGTGTAGAACGTATTAAACATAAGAAAAATAAGGCACCATATTAAACTATAAAATTTATAGAATGCTAGATTATATGATATTAAGAACGAAAACAGTTTTACGTGAATCGTTTAAAAACCGAATACACGTGATTATAGAAATATGACGAATATTCAAACAATTTTGTCCCATAGAAAAGAAGCCATTGAACAACGCAGTCGACACCCATGCTCAACATCACACGTCACGTGATGCTTGGTGCATCGGTCGAACACCACCACTAGCAGTGAGCCACTCCTTATCGAATTCATTGAGAAAGAAGCAACTGTGAATACCTAGACTTCTTTCGGAAGGTGTCATTTAACTCCACAGCAATATCCAATCACACCCTGCCAATAGTGTCTGGTTTCTTGAGCGAATAAGCAGCGATTTTGTTGCAAATGTGCGGGATAAAGTTTCCGTCGAAGTGTTTTGTGAAGTGCCTCGTGAGATCTAAAGATTATCTTTAATTGAATATCTAGTTTATTCCTAGATAATCACAAGCTTTCTTTGTGCCCAACGCACGAAGATGAAGCATATTTTGTTTAAGGCAGTAGCCGATTTAATTTAATTG
>JAHWXV010729041.1:0-12210 GCA_024586415.1 Phrixothrix hirtus | reverse complement strand
CCTTCCTTTACTTCGAGGAATTTTATAATTCCATCTTTTGTAGCTTGCGTTGGTGTTGTAAATCGAGCACTATAGGGACATTTTATTTCTAAAATAGAATCGTTTTCAATCAACCTATCAGGGCTTGCTACTAAAAATGGATTGTTCTTATCTACAAAAAGTCCACATTGATCAACTTTTAGCACCAATACTTCGTCGTGTAGCCCAATCTTCATTTTCAATGCTGTACTGTGTTGCTATCGATCCATAAAATTCTTAATAAAGCAAATTTTTGACGCTGTTGACTGTTGATGTACATTTTAATTTGTATATTTTTCCAAACTTAGATGCAGTTATTCGTTTTATTTGCCCAACAGATAAATTTTGAATTTTACCTGGGACTTCTTTTTCAAGTTCTTTTAGGTAACAAAGTTTGCAACTAGTGAATTAAAGGATTCTACAATATTACTATCATGCTGCTTGCTTGCATAGCAACGTGATTTAACGCTTGTTGGAGATCGTCGAAAATGGAAGTGTTTCTAATTGATTTCGTTGCTTTTGTTTCCTGTACAGAAATACTCCTCACAGCTTGTATGATCTCCGAAAATGTGGTTTAGACTATTTAAAATGTCCTTTTTCTGTCTTGTCAATATTTTCAGTTTTTCTGAACGATATAGCTTTACTGATACCGTACCTAAACCTTAACAGATTATTATTTAAAAACGTTTTTACTGTTGAATTTACTTTGGGCTTTTTACAAGTTTCTTTAATTTTGTTGCAATAATTGTGCAATATATGATTGCGACACTATGTTTTTCTACTACAAATTGGGGTCCATAAGGGGCTGCATCTTTAAGTTTTCATGTTACACTACTATCCCCATCACCAATTACTTTGTTGTAGATTAAACCATGCATTTCCATGAACTATTACTGCAGCTTCCATTGCAGTTGTGGAGCCAGATCAATTCTTTTATCATTCATATTGAGTGATATTTTTAGCTCTTTCTTGGCACACTCATATACTACAAAACTTGTTTTTCATGCCAATATATAGCACCTTTTTAGTTCTCCATCCAATGATACATGTAACACCAGACAATGCGTTGTAATTTGTGTAATACGATCACTTAGACCATGCTCCGTCTACTACATCCATAATTAGCACCAAGTTGTTAGAAACTACGTCTCCAACTTCCCTACTTCCTCTTGACCACCAGCAATCATTTCATCCCAAGCAAGATTTTTCAACCCTTTGTATACTTTGTGGTGATAAGTTAAAAATGTTGTGCTTGAAATTGGTGAAATATTCAACATTGAAGTAATTTCACTGAGGCAAGTGTAACTTCCTCCCATGGAAATGATCCCTGTAAATGATAATCATTATACAAAGTGTATAAATAACCAACTGCATTTACTTTTGAGTTTTTTTGTGGATATAACAGTGTTTGCCAAAATATTGCACGTATAAGTATATCAAATATTATGTGATGTATAATGAAACTTATGAATAAAGGTGCTATTTAATATTAGCAAGAAACAGGATTGCACTCAAAGTCTTACAAAATGAAAAACTGTTATTAGCTAAAGATAACTTTGAGATAAAATGCTATATAAAATTTCATCATTCTATGATTTAACGGCATACTTTTCGATTGAGCTGTCATTTGTTCTATAACAGTTTTGAAAAACCTTTGAATTTTTTAGAGAATAATTAGAACAATGTCATGCATAATTTAAATTTTGAATTGACAAAATTAAATTACTACAATATTAACTGGATTACCTGACACTGCAGCTGTCGTAGCATCTAACTGCTCACCGTTTGAGTCTTCGCTGTAGACAATATCCTTTTTATTACACATTGTACATTTTGTGGTAAAGGCACTCCAAAATTGCAATCTGTATTCACTTACAAGTACCATGTCAAAAAAACTAGACCCAAAACTCGTATTTTAAAGATTTTAATGATTTAAACAAATATTGGATATCCATGATCCTTCTGCTGGTGATGGCAAATTCTTCTTTTTGAGAGCTTTCTATTTCTGTTTCCAAATCCCGTAAATTTTCACTATCTTCTGTTTCATGAACATCCATTGCAAAATTGGCACTTTGAGAATTAATTTTTTTCCCATCTAAGTTAGACAAATTTTTATTCGCTTCTATTTCTCCAACTTCTATTTCAGAATTTACACTTTGTAACTCCACTGATTCGTGAAAGACGTGTCCTTTATGACTATTGTATACCAGATCTAACATTTCTCTATTCTCAAGGGAGTTTTTATTATATCCACTTTCCATGTTGTGTTCCTCATGAATTCTTTTTAAAGATGCCTTATGGTTTTTAGGCTTCCGACATAAATAATTGCCATATTTACGGGCCATTTTAAATTAATTTCCCGATTACTTTTATTATATTTGTAACAGTCAATATACACAGTTTACAAGTTAGCGACACTACACTATGCACCGAAAACTCACATAAAGTATGTTTGTTTTTTAAATAGCTAAGTCATCAAATTATAAACCAAAATTAGTTACCATAAGCATGCAAAGTAGTCATAAACAGAGCAGCACAATTCAGATACAATCAAAATCAAATCAGAAACCAAAAATTGAAATACTAAAAACAAGCAACATTACAATATTATTACAACACAACTCAAACGCACTTGATAGAACAATAACAAAATATACATTCAAAAGTAGTATTTTCCTCTACTATTATTTACCAGTATTTCAATATATCCATTATTTTAATAATTTTTCTTAGACTATTTTACGTTGAAATGTAATTAGATATTTAATCGCTAAAAGCTATCTTTAAAGATCTTTATCTAAGTAAACCTTCTAATTGTATTACGGCTGACTATAAGTATATGTAGCTGTATATGTTCAGATTTTTCAAAAGTGATTTACTGACAAAAACATTTAATTATTGAGGTAATTGAAATATGTCGAAAATCAGGTGCCAATTGACTAGCTTGAATATGTACTCCTATAATGTAAAAGTATATAGAATTAATTCAAAATAAATGAACTTTAAGAAATTAATTTTATAATAATTAAATATAACATAATCTACTAATTTTTTCCATTGTCCAGGTGTAATTCACTAAATTAGCAAAGTAAACTTGTAGATACATGTATACAAAACTAAATAAAACAGTTGATGATCTCGAATTCTAACTGCATTTTCATTTATTTGAGCTTTTCCTAATTTAAATAACACAATTGTTTAGAAATAAACAAAATACATTATACATAAATAAAAATAAAAAGACCGCCATCCTTTATGCTTTACCAAATATCCTTTAGCATTTAGGTATATACAACAAATCAAAATAGTAAATGATGCACTCCATGATGAAAGGAATGCTAATCCTCTTTGCATTGTACAAATTTTAATCCTTTGCAGAGCACATGGACGATTGTTATGTTTGGAAATTAAAAGTATGTAACTAGGCAACTTTAAATACTCGGCAAAGAAATTTAATTTTAGTGATGCGCCCATTTAACTGCAGACTATATGACGGCCAGCGGTTGTTTCACAATAAATAACGAATAAATGATAATTTACAACAATTATGCTGTTTGACATCAGTTGTATAAGTTTAATATATCAAAATATAGTTAATGTTACGGAAGCTCCATAAGAAAAATCGGACGGATTAAATCCGAGGTCCATTAGTCTTCATTTAGTTATTAGGACAACACTTATTTAAGTAATTTTGAGTAATTAAAGAATTATGACCGGGTACTCCCATCTTGCTAAAAAATATGCGTACTTCTTTAATCAAGTGGGTAGTACGTTATTGAGAAATTCCTTTAAGTTACATTGTAATATTTGAATATACTTAATAGCAGTTGAGTATCACGAAACATGAACATAATACTCATATTTTTTTAATACAACACATCAAATTCAAATATTCCTTGGGTCCATTTACCCAATACATTTTCATAATAGTTGTTTAAAAATACTTTGGTTGTTAAATAGGGATGCAGTTAAATTTAGAAATAAATTTTATAAGTTTAATTTAAAATATAAATTATGTGCCTTTTAATTTCTACTATGAGATTTTTTAAGTTTTAAAAAAATCAGTACAGTAGATTTTGATTTACTATTGACAGTGCAAAGTGTTACAGTGTTGGGATAGATTTTTAATCTACTTAAATACCATGGTATTGTCATTTTAACCGCAATACAACAAGCTGAATAAATAATGAAATATAATGTGTGAAATTTAAAATTTAAAAGTTCATTTTCACCCCTTATATAACATCCATAAAAAACCCTCAAACCCTTAACACTTATTTTGATGTGTAGAATTTATATAAAACTTTTCATAGCAATTCTATACCTAAAGTAAAATTGGAGGGGTGCTTTGATTAGGATTTCAAAAAATTACGTAGCTAAGGTAAAAGTATGTAAGAAAATAGATGAATCGTGTCAATTTACAAGTTATTTAGTGAAAAAGAAAAAACTTAGAAACTTTGAGGGTTGTTGCTCCTTAAACAGACTTTATAGTAGATATAAGAAATATGTATCGCATATTTTCACCCAAAGAATTTATGTACTGAATTTTATCAAAATCAGTAGCGAACAGTTCTAACATTTCCTTTGTCAAAACTACTACAATTTTGATAATCTAAAAACTTTTTTACAGGATCAATATTTACTGAAATACCCATTGAACAAAATATAATAGATCACCCTGTACAAAACATTTGCGCCCATTTTATCACTTTACGCCTAGAGAAATCAAAATAGGCAGTAGATTGCGCATTTCATGGGTTGGATAGATTTTATCAAAAATTTAATACAAAAACTTATCAGGAACTTCAAGTTCAAAAATATTGACACATTATCAACAGGTTAAATGTACTAAATTGCTTGATAATTTTAAGAATGTATTTGTCAGACGAGAAAATTTTAGAACTTGTAGCCAATGCTCTAAACTAAAAGTAAGAAGCATGAATAATAACAGAGATTTTTTCCCATGACTCGCTTCAACATATTTTTTCAGAGAAATTGAAGAGCTCATGTAAAAAGGAATCAAAGACGTAGGAATCGTAATAGTTTTAAAATAATTGTTAGAGCTGTTTTTGAGAAAATCGCAAAAAACTTAAAAATCACACGAATAAATAAAGTGGTACTTCTGATCATTCAATTATAATTAAATTCTTGCAGTTGATGAAAAGAAGGTAGGATGTCTAGTTTTTGATGTATGTTCACAATTAATATTTTAAGTACTTTCCGTTACTCAATTTTCAGATATGTATTAGAAAAACTGCTTAGTTGATATAAAACAGAGTTAAATAGTCAAGACTTAAGTTTTAAAAAAATCATTAGAGCTAATTTCAAGAAAATTATGAAAAATTAAAAATTCTGGAGATATGAAAAATGACAGAAATAAAGTGGTACTTCTGGTTCATCGATTTTAACCAAATTTTTGATTTTGGATACAAGGCTAGTTATGACTATAAATTTTGATTTGGCTTGCACTTTTAGTTTTATAGTTATTTAATTCAGAATTAATGATAATGGTACTTTTGGTTACTCAATTTACTGAAAATGTTTTGAGAAACTATAGATTATATGAAAGGGCATTAAATGGCTAAGAAATAAGGAAAGTTTAAAGAAAATCGTTACAGCCGATTTCAAGAAAATCTTGAAAAATCGGTTGTCTGATTTTAATCAAATTGTTGCAGTTACATGTCTGAATGACTAAAATCTTAAATATAAAATGTTGTTTATCTACAACTTTTTATTTTTGAGAAAACTTAGTCACACATACATAGACCAATTTCTAAAGGCATGATTTTCAGACTCGGGGTAGGGGACCCAAAAATGTGCATTTCAACTAGAATTTTGACATCAAAAATTTTACTTTTACCTTTTACCTATATTGCATATAGGGTTAGAGAAAGTAAAAAGGAAATGTGAGTAGATGTATTTGTTTTTTATGTTTCTTTGTTGACATATAGTAAATTATAAACAAATTTGTTCAGTTTTTATATTCACTTTTATGTAACTGACAAAGAAACCTCAGAAGCTGTCTGTCTTTAATTTTAGTTAACTTTCTATATGTTGTAGATAACTGAAATCTAATACACAAATATGTATTTCTATTGATCCATATGTTACTTCAAGGGATCAAAATGCTGTACTACGTCATATTTGCAGTTCTGTATAGAATTATTTGATTAGAATCAATTAAATAAATTCATCTATGCAATATCATATTCTAAAGCTTTATAACACAAAGGGTTTCTTTTAACTGCAAATTAAAAGCAAATAAAAAAAATGGCAATCATAATGTAAAAGTAGAATTGTATTTGCATAAAAAAATTGCAGCTATCTAGGTATAACTTGATATAAACTGCAGATGACAGTTAAAAATTTTAAATCTATTAACTTATTTTCTGGTATTATTATATTTCGATTTTTCAGCTACAAGTTTAAATTTCAATTTTATAAAATTTAGGTGGTAAAAATGGCCGTGGCATGAGAATTTCGACTTATGATCCAGATGACCCCATGAGTCCTAGTGGAGGAACCGTAACACAATCTTATAATAGCCTAGAAAATATTCCAAAATCTCAGCACACAGGTCGTGTATCTACAATTTCACAAAATTATACTGAAAAAACAATGTTACTTAGTTCGGATGATGAAAATTAATGATAACTTACATTAGTTAATTTATTTTTATTTATGAGTTTTAAGCAGGCAGACTGCATCTTTTGTTGTTAATTTAATATCTATATATTTTTAATTACTTACTTAAATTGCATTTAATTTAACATTCATTCCACTATCATACATCACAAAATGTTACTCTACTAATAGTACTTAATACCTTTTAGGTGTTATTACAATTATTTGTAAGCACTGCTATGTTTAGTCATTCCTTATTATTTAATTAATCTAATAACAAATTATCATAAATAACACTATTTTTATGATAATTAAAAATTATATTATGGTGATTATAACTGTGCAATGTTTTATTATAGCTTTAAAATGTGATTTTATTTTTCTTATTTTATCAAGTGTTCTTCCAAGTTTAATCAAACTTAAATACAGGGAATACTTATTGTTCATACATTTGTAAATTAGTTTTTAGATGTTTATTTATAGCACAAAAAGTTATAGTTAGGTTTAAAATGTTTATTTTAATATTGTTAAAACTTAAAACAATAAAGTCATAATAACTGCATTTTCAATATTTATTGTAGGATATAGCAGAAGTCACCTCACTGTTTATCCAATGAAGCTACTCTTTCAGCTAACTTAAGTCATTAACAAGTCCCTATTATAGGATACAGTTAACTTTTAAACCAGAACCATTTGTAGTTTAAAATTTCAAATTTATATTCCATACCATTTTAAAAATGTTTACTGGTGAGCTACAATGTTAACAAACAATAGTGAGTTTGGTAGTATATAGGGTGATTTTAAAATAGACTGACAAACATGCACTATTCACGTGGGGGTAGTAAGTCAAGAAAAAAATTTCTTTTTAAATAATTCCTTGTTTTAAAAGAAACACCATTGAAAAGTACTAAAGAATTGTTTGAAGATTCCTGAAATAGCAGAACAGTTGAACGAGTTGCTTTAAGTGAATAACTGGTAAAAACCTGACAGTTGTTACGTCATTCTAAAATTCAAAATGTACATAAATCGGGATATTCATTTCATTTATGTTATCACAGTAGTTTCCAAACGTTGTATGTAATGTTAAATTATCAGAATTTTGTTGTGCTTTGGCAAATGCTGTTAGTGTTAATGTTATTCTTTACCGAAATGTATTAATTTTATTTTTTGGGTATTTATTAATTTAATTACATCTAGTCTTACATTGAACATCGTGTTTAAGTGATAATGGATAAATTAACTAATATACACAGGTAAGTTCCTCGGTTCTCATTGTATTGATCTTATATAAATTGTGCATGTACACATAGCGATGTCCTCCATTTTATATGAAACATGAAAATGATTGAAAATTATGAACTTAAACATGTAATTTAGCATTTCTTTATTTGACATGCTGTACAATTATGTTACAAGATTTTTAATAATAATTTTGTGTTTAAATAAAAAAGGTCCCTATAAAAATAACTAATAATAACAAAAGAATGTGTTATAGCAATGAAAAATCATTTATAATGTTTTACAAATTTTAAAAAAGAAAATAGAAAAATTATGTTAGTTATAAAGAGTCTGAATGTAGTCTTTAGTATAATTAAATGTGTTTAAAATTAAATTTTCAATTTTTGTTTGCATAAAACTCAAATCAATAAAATCTGGGCTTTTGATATGTATTGGGATATGAAATATGAAATAAACACATACATAGGTAGTAATTTGATATTGAAATAACACATTATTTCCTTTAATTGAAATTGGAATGTGTTTAAACGTATTTATTTATATATTCATTTTCTGGTAGTTCTTGAAAAGTTGATATTTTCAATTTTATTTGATTTTTTCGTTAATGAACATGGTTAGGTCTCCATAATAATGTGTTAAAGGTATGTCTGTCTATTTTAAAATAACTCTGTATACAGTGTTGCTGAACTAAGTCATTAACTTTAACCTAATATTTCATATCACAGTTATAAACTAAAAATGGGAGTAAATTTGTATATGAAAGTGAAAATTAATTTCATCCTAGGAAAAAGCTCTTGCATTGAAATATAGCAGTATCTCTAAATACCTACATATAGTAGGCAAAAGCCGACTGTGCATATAAAACACTAATGAATGACTATTTAATTGTTGAACTTAAAGCAAAATAATCAGTATAAATATACATGTTAATGCATTTTCGTTCTGGTAGAAAAATTATTGTAACTTCCATAAAGAAGAAAATTTATTAACAGAATTTTTAGAGGCCTTCAATAAGATTTAAATGCTTATAAAAATTATAGCTGTTGAGATACAAGTTACACTTGTATATCTAGACTTATAAATTAACTAACTATCCTAATTTTTAATTAAACTGATTTTCTAATATTTGCTTTTTTTATTGTATCCTTCAAAACATGAGCCTTTATGAAGAGGTAAACTGCATGTAATGCACAGATCTTGTAACCCGTCTCTTTTTATGAGTAGCACAAACATTGTAAGAAAAATTGTCTATTGAAAGTTCATATTCTTCACTGATAATGTTGCTATTTATTTTAATTGAAAAATATAAAATCTAATCTAAAATTAACTGTTTACTGTTTATCTTAATATATTGAAGATTTTATATAAATATTTTATTATATCTGTTTACAATACTGAGTATAACATTACTGCCAAACAGGATTATTTAGGACGATTTTGAGATTATTTTGTATATATTTTAATAAAAGACTTATATGCATAGCAGCATGATGTATGACATTATGACTAGAACTGCTTTGTTCAAAGGCACAATTTTTCATAAAAAATATTAAACCGGTGCTTACAGTCTGTCACACAAGAGCGTTGGTTAGATTTCTTCAAGAGTAAACCACTAAGAGGCTCCACTACTGTGGTATTTGTTGAAGAGCGAGTGAGACTATTATTATTACTTTTCATTGTGACAAGAACACATAATTTCCAAAATGAGTGCACTGTATGCAAAACGTTTCGAGGCAGTGTCTTGTGTACTCACAGTAAAGGACCTAAAATGACTTATAAAGCTGCTGCTAAATATATGCACAAGTCAAAAGACTTTGTACAGAAGTGGGTGATGCGATATGAAGATAAAAAATACGTCGACGATTGTCCTGGGAGAGAAAAAGCACAATAGATGTCTGAAAAAGAGGATAAAATCATTTTCAAGCTGTTTCAGCAAAAGATTTTGTTGACATTGCGATAAGGACAAAAGTTATTGGCTAAAAATGAAGTTAATATTATATAGTATAATGACTCTGAAAAGGTAGTTAAATGAAGCGAACATTTCTTGGCGTAGTACGATGCTGTAACGGAGCATGTCGAAAAACGACACTTGTTGGCTATGAAAAATTTAAATCGCGATTGGAGTAATGTAATTGTTACTGACTAAGCGTCTTTTTACACATAGGTTGCTGACAAATATGCTTGGTCTTTTCGTAATTTTTTTGTAAATAGAAAACGCCTGATGTGTACTGCAAATAGGAAACGCTATAAACATGTTAAACATGAAATAACTTAATTAAAGTAAATATTTTATGAGTCAACTTATCCTGGCTAATAAATTATTATATCTATTTAGAATACTGAGAGGATAATATATGTGAGATACCAATTTAGTTTATATCTTAAATACATTTACGTACACATTAATGTGGTATCCACTATTCATCGTTGGTCTAGAAAAGACACATTAATGCTTTTCCCATCTTTTGAGTGTTAAGAGAATTACAGGCCATAGTTTTGCATCTAACTGGATCCATCATCAGCGAGATATTCTTAAAGATAACAACATGATAGGAAAGGAAGAAATATCAAAATTATTGCAATTCCCCATATGGGATGGGTTGCTGTCCTTGGCAACAGATCCCTTTTCAACCAAGAATGGAAATTAAGCATTTGAATGGAAAGAAATTCAAGGGTAGGAATGAGTGGAAATGCTGTCCTGGGGAATTCACCTAAGACATGTCTGTCAACTCAGGAAGCCATTCGAACCTGAATCAGAGGTAGCCCCAGGAATCCAATCTAGGATCTCCCAAATGTGAAACCATAGCACTAACCACTAGATCCCTCTAACTCAGTAGCTCAAGATCCATAATCAGTAATCTTATATTCAGATGATTTGAAAACTGCATGCAAAATATAATGCATTGAATCACATATTACCATAGATGGTGTAGGCCATTGTACATCACTAATCAAGTTGATTATGATGTATGTGACTTTTCCGCATTGAGGTGACTTACCACAACATAATGGCCAACATTTGTTTCAGAACTCTTGTGTGAATGTAATGACATTATAAACGAAATCCTTCACTGATCTACAGGAGTTTTGGAAAATATTAACATTGATATCATTCAATTTAAACAAGTAATAAAATCAAAATAACCGTGGTTTAATTCTTTTAAAGTTTAGAAATAAGGCAAATGTTCAACTTCTTTGGTTTTATTGAAATCTTATTTAATTATGATTTTCAAATTACAATTCCAACTGTTTACATGTCACTACTTAAAAATTATTAAACATTTTACTAAACAAGAAAACATCCTAAGGTGTCCTTTCCAATTTTGATGGAATTTAAAAATATTGTAGACACGTTTGTTAATACGTTCAATGATTTCCAATTACCTCAAGATCATGTTTTGTTTTCTTTAGATGTAATTTCAGTATTTAAAAATATTCCTTTAGACTTTGTTTTAAAATTAATTAATAAAAATTGGAATTTGATTAGAATGAACTGTAACATTAGTTTAAATGAATTTGTTAAGGTAGTTAAATTTGTATATAAGGACAGTTAGTTTATTTTTAATGCAAGTTTTATTTACAAAATTTTGGAACACCGATGGGCTCTCCTATTAGTCCTATTTTAGCTTAAATTGTACTAGATGATTTGCTTTTGGATTGCTTATCTAAGCTTGGTTTCAAATTATCAGTTATTCAGAAATATGCTGATGATCTTATTTGTGCTGCTCCTGCTGATAAAATTCAAAGTGTTGTAAACATTTTTAATTCATACGATACCAATATTCAATTTAATGTAGAATTAGAAAATGAAAATAGCATTCCCTTTTTAGATACTAAAGTTATAAGAAATCATCAAAATAAAATTGTAATTGCCTGGTATATTAAAACTACCATCTCAGGTAGATATATTAACTTTTTTTCACATCATCTTTTATATATTAAACGAAATCTTATTTTAGGATTAAGAAATAGAATTACAAAAATTTTTCATTCTTTGTTATTAAAGCATAACCTATAAAAAATAGCTAATATTTTGATTACTAATGATTTTCCAAAACATTTTGTACATAAATTACTTTTTAGTACTATTACATAAGTCAAAGACATTAAAAATAATAATTCTGACCTAATCTATAAAAACCTACCTTATATTAATGCAATTAGTTACAAAATTAAGAAAGTGTTTAAAAATGTTAAAAATCTAAGAAATGGTGATTACTATTTTAATCGTGTTGGTAATGTTTTTTCAAATCTTAAAGATAATACTTCTAAATTGTTTAAATCTAATGTTATTTACAAAATTTGCTGTTCATCTTGTGAACTTTGTTA
>JAHWXV010728938.1:0-14319 GCA_024586415.1 Phrixothrix hirtus | reverse complement strand
ACATAAAGAACCACCCCTCACGACTAAGAGCTACCACCGGGTAGAACGCAAGTTCTTAAATTCTCCTTATGCCGTTCAGTAAGGACTGAAACGTCACAATATCAACAACTTACCTTATTAAACATCAAAATTAAATAGAAAATTGACAAAATTTTCATATTCACGTCAAAACTTTAGTGTTACCGACTATCGCAAAACTCCCTAAATCCATTATATGTTAACAAAATGCACCTTTTCATAAATTTTAAGCTATACATGTAGTTAAGTTTTTTCTTTAACAGTTTAAGTTTTTAAAAAATAAAATTAAACTTTAATAAAGTTATTTATTGAGACAATTACTTCCATATAGTAAATATGAAAGATCCGACGCGGGACGGCAGCCTCTTGCCTTATATAACATTTCTTATCTGTATACATTTTAAGGTTCCTTTGGGAAGGAACACGATCGTTAAAAGCGTCGGTAACCTTTTGGCCTAGCAGCTTGATAATTTTAATTGGATTTCTGTTTCTAACACTTTTAAGAGGTTTCAGACATCCTTATATTAACCTATGATTAAAAAAAATTTATCGTTCCTGTTAAGGGCAGCGACTAAGTTTCTTGATCCTTGATAACTTAAAAGTAATTATTTGCATAAATGAGTGTTCTTAGGTGGCGGGTATAATTCCTCTTTCCTTAGGAAAGAACGTCCTCGTTCTTTGAAAATTTGGGGTGGTTCATCGGAGTATCCATCATTGGAATTGATTCTCTTCCTTATTTGGTTCTAAAAATACCCAATACTCTACGTCTATATAAAATTGTAAGTACACAGATGACAATCAAAGTTATAACTAAAACTAAAGTAATTGAAAAGTGTACTAAATGTACTACAGGTTTTAAGTTCACATTATATTTAAATGATTCAGCTTCTTCTCTGAGGTTTCAAATATCATTTAAATTTTGTAGATTTAAATTAACAATTTTATTAGCCTTATATTTATATCATTTTGAATGTTTTTTAAAAAATTACTTGTTATAAGTATTATTCAAACGTATGATTATCAATTATTATTTTACAATCTGTATAGGATGATACTAGAGCATTATTAATTAAAAAGAAGTATTCTAATTTTCCCTTACATTCTTTCGATATTTGAACATTGTTTTTCGTAGATAACAATATTTTTCCATTTCTCAATTACGAGTATAATTTATAATTATTATTGACATTTGCTTACATACATTTATCAATACTACTTAATTTACAATCGTTAGTTTGTGGTTTTTCCAAACACAAAGTGTGGTCTTCAATGCAATGGCGTTTTTCTTCGGTCCATAGTTCATCATCAATATTTCTTAGATTATATTTGAAGAGCGGTAATAACACTTTATTCCGTATATCAGATAAAGGATATTGGTATGTACTTGGATTTAGGACTGGAATATATAATATACAAGCAATAGTATTCTTAATCGATATAATTTGAAATTTTGAAAATTCAATTACCTTAAAGCATGTAATGTATCAAGTTCGAGTAATTCTGATTTATCGTAAAATAATTTTAAATGATTCATAATTTCGAGTAGGTCTCAAAAGTAATTATTTCTAAATTAGTTATTTCTGAAAAAGCTAAAGTGGCCGTTCTCTTAATCTTCTGGAGGATATCGATCGACTTTAAAATTAAATTATTATTGTATTAAACGTTCAATTGTAATTCAATAACGTTACCTAATTTCTTAATCGCTAACATAGAGGAATTAATATTATTTTGAATAACTTTCTGATCTGCATAATACTTTTCAGTAATAAGATTACCAAATGAATTGTATTTATTTATTTGTTTTACGACCACTTCTTGATTATTAAATAGCGAGTCTAGATTTTTGGTAATTTCAATTAGATCTTTATTTTCAGGATTTCCTGAAATGAATTTAATTGCTGTACCTACAACATCTAGTAAACCGCGTTTACAGCGATATTTGAATTTCAATATGTGATTTTGTAAAGATTTGCAATTTTTTTTTAATAAGTTAATTTGTTGTTTAGTAGTGGGGTTTAAATCTCTTTTTGATTCTAGAATAACCACATTATCTAACAAATTATTGTAACTTATTTCTAATTCGCTAGTATTAAAATAAAAATAGAATTTATGGTAATAATACAAAGCTTAATTAATCCTAAATCTTCGCTTAAATAACCATTTCCTTTAATGGTTTGTATCTGAGCGCCCTGGATCAGGTGGTCAGGCTAGTCCTGTAATAAAAATATTTTCTTAGTGCGTTTTATTTTTCGTTTGTTTATATTATTTTGTTTTAGATTGACTTCTAATTGATATTGTTTTATTTTTATTTATAGACGTCATATTGACCTTATCATAACACGGATCGGTTTTCCTTGTTCATTGTCTAGCGAAGTACGCGGTGGGTTCATTAATAGTAGGATTTTTCGTTCCACAATTAATTTTTTCTAGTCTACGTTTTCCTTGTTGCATTTGTTTATTATATAACAATTCAAAAAATGGTAAAATTTCTTCTTTCCTTTTCTGATTATAAGTTTTATAAACTGATTTATCTAAATCAATTTCGTGTATGTTTAGACTTTCGTAAGGTTCGTAAAGGAGGGCGAAGGAGGTATAACTCGTCAAAGAGTGAATTGATTGATAATATGTTAATATTGCTCTCGTCATGAGGTCTTTTGGATCTTCGTTTTTGTCTCGAATTTTTAAAGTTCTGATTTTTCTAACAAAGTAGAATGTACACGCTTGATAGGCGAGTTGTAACTATCATTATAGTTACTTGTTAAATGCAAGTTAATTTTTAACATGTCACAGTATACTTTGAATACTTTATTTTTAAACTCATTAGCTTCGTCGTACACTACCTTTCTTGGCTACTTATGATGCGAGAAGTAGTGTCTTAATTTGTCTAGGACCGTTATCCTGGTTATATCATTTACAAATAAGCTTGAATGTAGCGCGAAGCAAGCTAGGAATTTATTTCCATCAAAACTAAACGTATCGATATGAATTACATAGAAAGGTTTTTTCGCGAGTAGAGGTCCTTCAAAAGGAGTTTTGTAAGAGTTTCTCTCGTATTTGGCACTGAGAGCAATTTCGCATTCATTAAAGCATTTATTAATTTCAGTCTTCGTATTCGGCCAGTAGTACTTTACTTTTAAGTGAGCATACGTTTCTGTAATACTAATATAATTATTATTGTGATATTCTTCTATCACTTTATTTCGTTTACATTGATCTCGGTACGTGACAACGCATCTGCAACTGATTTTTCTTTACCTTTTTTAATATTGTATTTTATAAGTGAATTCTATGAGCTTGAGTCTCCATTTTACTAAACCTGAAATTGGAGCCTTCAAAGAAAATAGCCAAGTTAGAGATTTATGATCTGTCTTTATAACGAATTTTATTCTATAGACGTAAGGTCTGAAATGTTTCGTGTTTTTTACGATCGCTAATAATTCCTTTTCGATCGTCGAATAGTTTCTTTCTGCACTATTCAAGGTTCTAGAATTGTAAGAAATTGGTTTATTATTTTGTGATAATGCAACTGCTATTGCTACATTTGAGACGCCTGTGGTGATAAAAAAACGTTTGATTAAAGTCTGGATAAACTAATATAGGCAGTTCATTAGTAATTATTTACAATAACGAAAAGCTTGTTGGTAGTCTTTATTATTTACATCGATTTTAAAATTCTTTTTCAAGCATTGCGTAAAAGGTTGAACAATTTTCGCAAAATTTCGTACGAACCTTCTGTAATAACCAATGAAACCAAGGAAAGCTCTAATTTCCTTAACTGTTTTAGGTGAAGGATAATTTTGGACAGCTCTTAAAAGGGTCAGGTTTAATACCTTCCGGTGTAATTACGTGTCCCAAAAAGGCACCTTTTTTTCGTAACAATTCCGATTTATTTAATTGGACTTTTAGATTGAATTCTCGTAATTTTTCAAATATTAGTCTTAAGTGTAAAACATGGTCATGCAACGATTTTGAAAATATAACTATGTCGTTCAATTAAATGTTCGCGGAGTATGTAATCCACAACGCGTTGAAACGTACTGGGAGCGTTTTTTAAGCCAAATCCCATTTTTAAGTATTCGTAATGTTCATTGTTTACAGTGAAAGGGGTTTTCCAATAGATTCCGGATCATCTCTATTTGGTGGAAGCCTTGCGCTAAATCTAAAGTAGAGAAGTATGCACACTTTCCCAGATTTTCCAAGATTTCTTTTATTTGCGGGAGTAGATATTTATCTTCTACCGTTTTCTCGTTTACTTTGCGATAATCTATTACTAATCGCCATTTATTTTCGCCGCTGGCGTCTAATATCTTATATACTAGCCATACAAGCGAGCTCTATGGAAAATAGTTGGCCTAATTATTTTACTATCTAATAATTTTAGGATTTGATATTGCACTTCCGTTTTAAGATTATAAGGGTATCTATAAGATTTACAGTAGACTAGTTCGTTATTGGTTATTCTAATTTTATGCCTAACAGCATTGGTAAACGTCAAATCTGAATTTTCGTTGTAAAAAATGTCTTTATATTTCTTACATAGTACTGTACTTTCAGACATTTTCTATATTTCAATTTTGTGTTCTAATTGGGTATATTTAAATTTGTATATTGGTCTCGTGGCTTTTCGCTTATTTCTACATTAAAGGTAGTGTTCGATGTAATGAACTGTATATTGATAAATGAAATGTCTTAAATGCACTTGTTTATTCAATTAAACTGATACACAATGTGTTGTATTACAACCACAAAATAGAGCATGATTACAACGACTAACTACTCGCTTCGTTGTTCTGCCTCCTTGCATTGCGCCTTCTGGGCTCGAGCAACTTCGGCCATCCTCGTAAATACATGTATTTGAAATTCAAGTGAATATCGTTAATGAAATATTACATGAGTGTAAATTATTTCTCAACAATTATAAATGCTTTAAAAAATGCTTTAACATAAACTCCCCGCCTTTAACATGTCACAAAGTGACGGGTCCAATTAAAAATAATTATAACAACTTATGTAAATGAAAACGAACTTAAATAAAATACTAAGTGATTAATAGTTTTAAGTCATACTCGCTTTAAATTACGAGAATCACTTAGGTTCGTCCGGCATAGGTAACGGGGATAATTTTGTCACTGAACGTGTGAGCATACCTCGGACAGTCTTTACACTGGCTACGCGTACCATTCCATCGCTGCCTGGATGGAGTCTAACGACTCTTCCCATGGTCCAATTGCATGAAGGTAAATTTTTGATGAAGACCAAGTCTCCTTCGTGGATATTACTGTAGCCATGCTTCCATTTATTGCGTTGATGGAAGGTAGATAAGCATTCTCTGGACAATCGCTTCCAAAAGTTCTGAGGTAGTTTCTGCAAATACTGGTAATTGGATAAACGATTGGATAGAATGTTTCTAACATCTGAGTCAGGAATAGCTACTAATGCTCTTCCAATTAGAAAATTAGACGGGGTGAGAGGTTGTAAATCATTAGGATTTGCGGATAACGGATGGAGTGGTCGGGAATTCAATGTCGCTTCAATTTGTACGATAACTATTGAAACCTCCTCATAAATTAATTTAGTATTACTCAACACTGCGAATAAATGAAATTTCGTACGTTTAACACCACTCTCCCATAGCTCGCCAAAATGAGGAGAAGCAGGTGTTATGAATTTTCACTGTATATTCTCATTTACACAATAAGAGACAATGTTACTTTTGTTATTTGTCAAAAATTCATGTAATTGTTGCAATTGTTTATTTGCACCCATAAAATTTGTAGCATTATCCGAATATAATTTCTTTGGCTTACCTCTTCTGCTTGTAAATCGTCGTAGAGCTGCAATGAACGCATGTGTAGTTAAATCTGTGACCACTTGAAATTGTATGGCCTTGCTCGAAAACCACACAATTTTGACCCATGTCCTTTTGTATCTTTCATAGGAAAGGGGCCTGCGTAGTCTAACCCCGCAACAGAAAATGGATTTATCGGGGTAACTCGACTTTCCGGTAAATTAGCCATGTGGGGGTTGAATGATTTTGACTTAAATTTGAAACATCTAATGAAATTTCTTGTGACCCTTTTTGCGGTGGTCATACCTGAGGTTGGCCAATGATTTTGGCGCACTGCCGCTAATAGCAGTTGCGGCCGTGCATGGAATAAGGTCCTGTGAAAATTCTTAAATATTAGTTTAGTTAAATAGTGATGTCCATCGAGCAAAATGGGCTGTTTTGTATCAAAGGGTAATTGTGTATGCTTTAAACACCCACCTACTAGTAATAATCCGTCAGAATTTATGAAATGGGTAAGAGAAGAAAGTTTATGTTTATATATATATCCTTTCGAGAACTTAATGATTGTATTTCCGCTGTAAAACTTTGGGATTGCGCAATTATTAATAACCGTTTCATTCCTCAATCTAATTACAAAACACTTAACGGTCCTACTTCTCGAGGTTTATAAATGAATCGTAACCAATAACTCATAACTCCTATTATTCTGTTCAACGTTGAAAATTGTGTGAAAGGAAATGAAGCAGCTTCTCTTATATGTAGAACTTTTACGTGCCTTTTAAGTTCAGGTACTTGAACTAAGTTAGAATAGCTTTGTGAAGGCCCCTCGTGGCTTTCTAATGACAACCATGAAGGACCATGCCACGAAAGGTCTGAATGATAAATACATTCGGAAACATGCCTCGAGAGACTATATCAGCAGGATTTTCTCTTGTGTTGATATACCGCCAAAGCACTTGTTGTAACCGTTTGTCCTCCTTATGGACTAGTATCTGACAATAGATCTTGTTTACGTCAGCGGTCACGACAAACGAATATTGTATAATTCGCAATAATATAGAGAACAAATCATTGAGGATTTGCGGACATTTGTATTGAAGATCATTGAGCGACCAACCAGACGTGGTAGCGGCTGAACCATCGAGGACCACTTGGAGTTTTGTGGTCAAGCTATCTTCCCTAGAGATCCCGTGGTGAGGAAGGAAATACTGAATTGAAAATTCATTTGAGGAATTGGTCTTCGACATATGTCCTAATTCAAGATAATCTTTCATAAATTGGGTATATTGCTGTTGAAGTTCCTGATTAGAACCTAACTTACTTTCTAATCTTACACGTCTTCGTATTACTGTTTGATGAGAATCTCCTAAATGAGATAATTCATATTTTAGAGGTATACGTACTACAAACCTGCCATCCTCATTCCGTTCAAAGTTTTCTACACAATGCTTTGAACAAATGATATCCTCCGACATGAGATCAGAAGAAGACTGAAGATCTTTTAACTCCCAGAACCCCTGCAAGTATTCTTGAATTAAGGAAGTTTTGGTAAAATATTAGCGAAGCTTTGGGGACTTACTATTTTCCACAATCCCAGAAATAATCCAACCAAAAACCGGATTGTGCAATGTTGGTAGATTTTTTCCTAAATGGAATTTTCTGACGAAGTGGATTCCAAAAATAACCCGCTACAATAAATAAGTCAAATTTTCTCGAAATATTGAATTGTGCATCTGCTAATTTTACATTGTTTGGGATGTCGCATTAACTAATATCAAAGTTTTGAGAGGGAAGATTCTTTGTTATGCCTATTAAGATAAACATGGAATAGTAACTGAATAACCATGATGAAGAGAATTAAATGTTACATCACACCTGTGATTAAGCTTAGAGCTAATTTTTGTGATACCTACAATTGAAACGTCAGTCGAGTACTTCTGTAACTGGAGCCTTTTATACAGTTCTGTTGAGATAAAATTGGACATTGAGCCACGATCTAAAATAGCCCTTGAAATTTGAACATTCCCAACTGCATCTTGAACTGAAACTATAGCAGTCGATAATAGTACCTCTGCCTGAGAATAGAAACTTGAAAGCGATACCTGAGTCTTAACCTGATGAAGTAGTGTATTGTGTTTTCTTGGCATTTTATGCATGATCCATACTTACAATATTTACTTATATAACTTGTATATAAATAATTTGAACACAATTTTAATTCTTTTACCTTTTGCAGATGAGCTGGACCTGTTAGATTCAGAAACTCATTACAAGTGTAAGTGATATGCGACTCTTTACAAAAATTGCATTTTCGAAGCGAAGACGTTAAAAATAAATGCCTTTTTCCACTTACAACTTCACGCTTACTTGAATGTTCTGAACAATGGTTTATCTCTAGTGTTTCCAGCCAATCTGCTCTTGCATTTAGAAAATTACTGATTTCAATTAATGTTGTACATTCATTTGCTACCTTAACCTTTTTCCATTCACGATCTGTGCTTTTATCTAATTTACTATAAATAAAATAGATGATTAAGGTATCCCAGTGACCTACAGGTTGCTTCAAGCTTTCTAAAGTTCGAAGATATTTGAAAATATTATCACCTAGATGTCGTAGATCTTGAGATGATTCTTTTCGAAGGGGTGTCATTTTTATAGTGGCCTTAACGTGATTGTGAACAAGCAAACGAGAATTGTTGTACCTATTGCATAGAAGATCTCATGCGATTTTGTAATTGCGGGAAGAAAATTGCAGATTGAATAAGTTTTAGAGCTTCTCCTTCAAGCGATGCCCTTAAATAATGGAATTTTTGTACATCCTTAATTGAAGAACAAGAATGAATCTATTATTCAAATGCATCTTTGAACTCCAGCCAGCTATCATAACTTCCCAAAAATTTTGGAAGAGTGATTGGGGGTAATTTGATATTCTGAACTTGGACTGATGATTTGGAGTTATTCAACGAACACACTCTATTAGAATCACTGACTTTTATTGATTTTGAAATAATATGATTTGCCATGACTAATTTCCTGTTAAATTCGTTTACAATCTCATCCCTATTATTATACCCACCTTCTAAAGCAGCATTGTCTCAGAAATATTCTATGTTAGATTGATTTGATTCGAACCCTCTAGAAGGCTTTCGTATTTATTTAAACGCATCCTTAGTTCTTCAATTGCTCTTTCATTAATTGTTAAATTAGCTTCTAATTGTTCTTGAATTGGTCTCAGAAATGACGCGAAATTTGTTAATTTATGGTGAATTGTACCTCTTTTTCGTTTTAATAATGATAATTCACTTGCCATTTTATTAAATTTTGTATTATTTAATCGTAATTATATCGAGTACCCAAATCAAATTGTATTGACTACGTCTGTGGTATGTACGTTAAATAAAATTGCTTACGTATCATAGCTGTCCCGTTATCAAATGTAGACTACAAGATCATAAATCCTAACTAGATTTAAACATGAATTTTAGCTTATGAATAAAGCTTGCAATTGTGATCCTATTCTTAATTGTTTAATACATGTAAGTAAATAAATTGAACATACAACATTGAATTATTAGGAATAGGTATTAAATGAATGACTCACTTTCTTATGCGTTGGTTTCTATCAAGACGTAACCGATTGTTGTCCAGCGGATAAATTGAACGCACTAGCTCTTACTTCTTGGTTTGAACCATTGAAAATATCGCCGGGCCACTGCTTTTCCGCCTTGATCACTCGAATATTTTGATTTCCGATAAATCACATTTACAGATTCAATCGATAGGATCAAGAATGTTCGACGTAATGGACTGTATATTGATAAATGAAATGTCTTAAATACACTTGTTTATTCAATTGAACTGATACGCAATTTGTTGCATTACAAACACAAAATAGAGCATGATTACAACAACTAACTAATCCCTTCGTTCTTCTCCCTCCTTACATTGCGCCATCTGGGCTCGAGCAACTTCGGTCATCAACGTAAATACATGTATTTGAAATTCAAGTGAATATCGTTAATGAAATATTACATCAGTGTAAATTCTTTCTTAACAATTATAAATGCTTTAACAGATAGGAACTACTTTTAATTCTTCTACAAAATTTACGTCTATCTTTTGATTAACACCATCGCTTATTTCTAATGTACGTTTATTATAATCAATCTTTGCGCCTAATAGTTCTAGACTTCGCTTTCTAGAAGCGCATCGAATCTGTCATGCGACTGCACTACGGGAAAATTTATTTCATTCTTTTTTAGTAAGGCGTATCTAATATTTCTATCCCTAGATGCTAATTTATTTAAACTTTTCACGGTGAAAGGTTTCTTAAAATAATATTGTGAGAATAATACTCGTGCAGGTCCAGGACTTATAATCAAGTTACAGGCTCCGCTATCAATTAAAATTTTTAATTTAAAACTTAATTTAAAACTTCGGTTTATTGACTGCCGTGTCTATGTCGAGTCTTGATATTTCGAGGTTGTTACGCGATAATTTCCCAATTGATCATGTGGCCCCTGATCAAATATTAAATCGTAATTGGTTTCGAAGTTTTAATTTAATTCTTCGGCGTCTGCGTGATTTTCTACATTAAATAATTCTTCTGATAGGAAATTTCTAGGACCCGTTGATTGGAAATGATTCTGGGGTTTATTGTGATTATTGCAAAATTTCAACTCATATTTCGTGTAGAAATCGACAGAGGGGTCGGTTTAATTTTAGGTTTCTTACGGAACACTTGGTTATTCGTGGGATATTTAACAGGTACCGATCTACTTTGAATATTTATGGGTCCACGGGGGAAGTGGTTCGAATTATCATAATTGAACGATCGGAAATTTGACTCAAAGTCAGATCTCGTGTGAGCATTATGATTAAACAAGGTTCTCGTGCTTGTGTAAATGAAGGTTTGAATTCTGAGAACCTTTGATTCGCGTGCTTTTACGCGTTCTATCTATTAGGGTTCTTTGTCTCGTGAAATTCTTAAAGTTATTTTGTTGCTTGTGATTATCAGGATTTCTTAGTTTTAATAAGTAATCGTCTAAAGAACTGACAGTTTTATAAATTGTAAATGACCTGTGACGTTCTAGTAACCCTGCAATAAAACTAGCCAGAGCTTTCTTTTTTAAAAAGTTTCTATTTTATAATTTCTAAGTTCTATGGTAATCTAGCTTCGTGTATATTAATATGTTCTAATAATTATTGCAACTTAAAGTAGTTAAACAACTGATGTTCTAGATAGCTTGACCCCCTGAGCGGTTTTCTTTTAGCGCGTATATAATATAAAGTAAAGAAGAGTGAGTAAGAGAAATAGAGTGTCGGTATATTGGTGCAAGAGAGAAAAAAATGTGGGTGATGTTCTAATTACCGAATTTTTCGAGTTTTGGTTAGAGTGAGGTAGTAGAGTGGGGTTTCCGTAGTATGAGAGAGATGAATTTAAAGTAAGAGGGCGTGTCAGATTCAACATGTAAGTAGGCGTGGTTAAACTATAAAATGGCGCCTGCTAGTAGTGAAGAGTATGTAATATCAAGTGAATGGCCGTGTTTTCTTTACATGATATGAATATAGGAAATGGTGTGCGGACAATTAAATATTTAGAAATGGAATAGAAAATGGCGTGCCAACACTTGAATACAACAATGGAAAATAGAACACAAAATGGAGCGCCAACATTGAATAATAAATAGGAAAAGTAGAATATTTGAACATAAGAAAAAATGAAGTTAGAAAAGAAAATATAAATAATGAATGAAATTATTGAAATTCTTTATTGCAGAATTTAGTCTAATCCCAAGTAAAATAAAATTAATTATTATATGCCGAACGTTTTCGTATATTTTACATATACATTTTCAGGGCAGTTATCCTTGTGTTATTGATGATAAAGAGCACCTTTATGTAAACAAAATGATGTTTTGTTTGTTGTCCACCATGTCAGTATTTTAAAAAAAGTAATAAAAGGTTATGAAACACCTTTGTTGCACAGAAAATAAAATTGTTTAATTAAAATTGTTTTAATAAGATTAGTTATATAAAACTACTATAAAATGTGTGTATAATTTAAAAGTTTTGTATTATATAAAACTTTAATCAATAAATTGCCTATTGAACTACATCTTCCTGAATATAATTTCTGTGGACCAGGTACTAAATTATAGAAACGTCTTAAATGTCTGGATAAAGGAATAAATCAATTAGATCAAGTCTATAAATTACATGACAGCGTATAAAGACAGAAATAACTTAAGTGGACGTAAGCAGGTAGATAAATTATTACAATAAAAGGCGTTGCAACGAGTCAAGTCAAAAAACGCTTCTATTGGTGAAAATGCCGCTGCATTGTCCGTTGCCGGAATTATGAAAGTAAAACGAAAAACAGAAATGGGATTTAAAAGAGAGCAAGAAGTCACGTAGGGGAATGAGAAAGATAAAGAAAAATAGAACTCGTATACTAATCAAATTTAAATCTAAAATTCTTAAAAATATTAAGCTAACATTCTACGGAAGGAAAACTAAAAATGTTTGCGGCAAAGGCATTTCCAGTTTAATAAAAACAGCTCTAAATATAGCTCGAGCCTTAATTAAAGTGGAAGGTGGAAGACAAAAGATACAACTACCATCTGTTAGGACATTACCTAGAACCGGTGGAATAATTCCGCTAATACCTTTATTTGAAGGACTTTCTACACTCGTAGCATTAAGTAGCGGTGCGGCTGGAATTGCTAAAGCTGTATACGATTCAAATAATGCTAAAAAGCTTTAACAGGAATCCAGTAGACATAATAGAATGATGGAGGCAATTTCCATAGGAAAGAAAGGGTTTGGTTTGTATTTAAAACCGTATAAGACGGGGACAAAACTATACTTATAACCTTATAATTCAGCTTTAGAAAACTAACAAAGTTACCCCTGAGAGCGTTAACTGAAGTTGACTTGAGAAAATTTTCAAAGAAACATATTTCAAACTTTAGAGGCATGATAAATTACCTACTACAAAACCTAAAGTAAAAGAGAGCGGAATTGTTAATTTAGATCAACAATCTGGTGTAGGTAGTTATTAGGTAGCATATTGCAAACATGGAAATAAGGTATATTATTATGATAGCTTTGATGATTTAAAATTGCATAAGGAAATTAACGCTTATTTTCAGGGATCTAAGATATATTATAATTATCAGAGAGAACAGGATTTTAACACTTTCAATTTTGGACATATGTGTCTCCAACTTTTACTTCAAACCTATAACGAAAACTCATAATGTTATATATATATATATATATATATAATAAGAGATAATTGTTAGAAATAACTTTGTTACTATATCGATTACATTCAATTTAGAAGGTGTAGCCGACACTGCAAGCTATGATTTTTATCCTTCAATTGAATTATCACCAAATCGTAAACATATCTTAACTCTAGGTGGTTTTTACGGTTGTAATTCTATTAGTAATATTACTAAGGATAATGATAAAGTACTTTTTATAGAATAAATAAAAGTAGCAGGTGGTAAACTAAAGAAAAAGCTGAAATTGATTAAACTAACGACTATCTACAAAAAGAATTCATCAAGAGATGTTTGAATACACCTAACACCGAGAAATCGAATTTTCAACAAGTCTTTCAATTAACAGCTAACAACAATGCTCTGCAATGTGTAATAAAAAGCAAATATTGGATTAATTTTGAAAAGTCAGAAGGGATTAGTTCAAAGATATTAGAACCTAACTTGGAACATTTTTCTGATTTGAATGTGCAAATCTTGAAGAATACTAACATACATGTAGAATGTAATATAATAAAAGGCGCATATAGAAACGGTGAAAGAGTTCGAACATTATATGAGGTTGACATATCTGTTCCACCTGGTTTTAGATTAAATAAAACACCATCTCATCCGCGAGAAAATTGAGTGGGAAGTGGGGACGTGGAACGTAAGAAGGATGTATGGAAAGGAACATGAGATTTTTAGTGAAATGAGAGAGACAAGGTTAGATGTGCTGTGTGTGAGTGAAACTAAGTGAAAAGGGAAAGAAGGGATAGAGATGGATGAGGGAAGTCTAGGTTTCTGATCTGGAGTAGAGAGTTGGACGCATGGTCCAAAAGGAGTGGGACTGATTTTGAGCGAATTTGCTAAAGCGCATGTAAGGGAGTATGAATTGGCGTCTCCCTGGCTACTCTGGGTTCGAATGAAGATAGGTGTCAGGAAAGTAGTGGTTGTAGTGTGTTATGCTCCGGTGAATAGTGATAACCTGGATGAATGCGAAACCTTTTGGATGGATTTAGGAGGGGTACTTAATGCATGTCACGTGAATGATAGAGTGATTTTACTGGGTGACCTGAATGGATGGGTTGGAGTAAGAAGAGAAAACATAGATCCCAGAACGAATGAGAATGGGGAAGCGTTAGTTGGGCTATGCTTAGAAAAGGGCATGTTTGTATCGAATACGTGATTTAAACATAAGGATATCCATTTGTATACGTGGCAAAGAGGAGAGTCTAGAAGCAT
>JAHWXV010728704.1:0-12237 GCA_024586415.1 Phrixothrix hirtus | reverse complement strand
ATATATATATATATATATGTTTTACTAGCTTCCCACCAAACGTGACCATTTTTAACATACGAATGGTATTTCTCTCTTCGTGTTCATTTAAAAAAAATTTTGGCATTATTGTCTCTCTTTGTTTGTTAATGCGATGTCCAATTGTCGTATTTTGATGTTGTTACCTATGCAGTATTGAAATACATATTCATTTTATTATTTTACTATCCAGATCAATTGATGACCACTTGGTTTTTAAAAATCACCCTCTATTCTTAAACATTACGTCATATGTTTAGAATTCTTTATCAAAAATATGTACTCATTTCACGTTGAATTCTTCTACAATTTTAAATTACCTTAGTGTATTCAGTTTTTAAATGAATTTCTATTCATATCTTTAGTACGATTGAAAATAGTAAACTGTTTTACTTTTTATATAACAACCATTTGATTTTTATACCATCTAAAGCCTACAGATAAAGGGTGTGTTAATGGGAACTTATTTTTGGGTTATTTCCTTTGGATTGAATTCATTATTACTTTGATCGATTATCTGATTAGCATGTTGCCACCTAAGATCTTCCAACAACCGAAATGGTCGCTCGTGTTGCAATAAAACAAAAGATTATCACAGCTCAGATCAGTAAAATTTACTTGAAGAGGGGCATGGAGGAGGTAGTATCACGTCAATGGGCGCTTCAATCCCGATGAGTCAGACACGCAACTAAAAATGTTTTACTTACTTAGGTCTAACGTTTTTCTGTAAGAAACTATTTTGCCCTACTACTAAAGTTATTTATGATAATGAAATAGTAAGATCGTCTGTTTTAAATAAGCCGCTTATAATGAAAATAACATAAAATTAATACAGACAATACAAAAGCATGTAAACGATCAATTACTTAATAAACAAAATTTACAAATTAGGGTACCCCTGAATTTGATTTCTAAAGACTACCTTATGCAATAATAACAAAATACTGGCCAATTCTAAGGGTGGCCTTAGTTTACGGTAATTATCTAAATTAAATATGTAACTTCGGTTCGTTAATTAAACTTCACACAACAAGAGCTAATTGTCTAACTGCTACTTGATTGAAATAGTTCTCCCAGCGATTTATTACTCTGTTACGAGACAGGGGGTTGATTGTTTGATTCATCGGTGAAGCTCAGTGACTCACAGGTTAGAAGGAAATTGCCGAAAAATATTACTTACTTGTATTTGCGTTGAATTACGTGACTTTTGGTAGCAGGCCTCAATGCCTCCGACGCTTCACGAATAAAGCGTACGTCATAGTACTTTCCCCGCCGTCCTACAGCTCTATGGCTAACCTTGAACGGGGATGACGAAAATTCGACCAAATTTTCCAATTTCGCATACAGCGCCAACCTGCTGAATTCACCACGATTCAGACATTTGATAGTCGATAAGGGTAACTAATTCGTTGTTTTCATGAGTTCTTGCGCAGGGTCACTACTTGATAATGTGCATGCTTTCACCCGAGAGGTATGATCTCAACTACCTGTTTGATGCAGTTTCACCTTGAGATATCCGGGAAAAGGCGGGTCGGTGTTTAAGCTATTCAATTTACTTTAATTGGCCTTAAATTAACAAAAAACAATATTCTAATTAAATATAACGAAAAACATTATTTAAAAACATATTTCGGAATTTTGCTGGTAAAACTAAGTTGTTTCGTTATGAATTTTACTAAATGAATCTTATTTAAATTTTTATTCCAAAAATTAATACTTAGCAATAAGGTATCTTTATAACAAGGACGTCGAATTGGAACATGAGTCGCCTAGGACGTAAAATAATTGATAAAGACGGACTGACCTCGATTTCATGTATGAAAGTGAGAAGGCAAATACCATCTCTTGTTCTTGGCGATACAGTTGCAGGAATTTGTCGAACTGAAGGCGGCCAAACCGGATTAGTTAACGGAAATCATCCCAAACCATGTCGCCAAAACTAACTATTTAATTAATTAGGTCTTCATTCGTATTCACGATAGACGATAATAACTTTTCTTACATCTCAATTGCCTAAGACAACCATAATTAGTTGGTCCCACCTGTTTGGCTATAGATAATAAACTGAAATTAATCCCAATCTTAATTAACCCAAAATCAAACTTACCCTTGGCGATAAACAATCACAAATACGGCAAAGCAACAAAAAGAAGTAAATATAACAATTTATTTACCAAGACATTAAAAGAAACTGCACATGAGGCGAAGGCAGTCGCATAAGGCAGGTGCTAAGCGTACACTAACGCAAAATCGCACGTTCGCGCATATCGGAATTGCACCAAATATTTACAGGACAGAAGCGTACACCATTAAAATTAAAAACTAGAATTTTAACTTTTAAACAAATTTGAAGATTCTGCAACCAAAAATATTACAGACAAAAGGTATAATTAAATAGTTTGACTCGGATTACTACAATTTACCGAAAATATTAATAATTGGAAAAATAACATTACGATATATTGGGTGAATTCTAAATAACCAACTAACACCATGTTTGTGGATGTTACATCCAATCTCTATAGATGGTGTTAAGCAACGCCCTACGTGATGCATCAACGTTTGAATTGTTAACATATTTATTAAGCACTCAAATCTAGCACATTCATAAATGATTTGTTGGTAATATATTTGTTTATCCTATTTTTGTTTTTTCTAGCCTTTATAAGATAGTTTTTGCACTTTCAAGATTAGAACGCTACATTTAATCACTGTTTCTAAGATCAAAGTGTCAATTTTAATGCCTAGAGATTAAATTTTACTTTTAGTCCCTATGGAGTAAAAGTAAATTTTAATCCCTTTTGAACAAAGTAAGTCCATGGAAACACAAAACTCACTAATTAAAATTACATATTACTGAAAATATTATTATAGCGATTCGTGAATTTAAATAACATTTGCCATGAAACATGCATTGGTAACTCGAATTACTTGTCTACATCAAAATCATGCCATTTTATTTTTTTCGATTCATTTGATTCCAAATTATTCTACAATGCAAAAAGTTATGTATATACCTCAGCACTAAAGTGCCTTTTAATTTCTCGAGAGATCAAATAAGACACTATAGTCTCTTGGTATATAATACGCTACCTAGTTTTGCATTTTCGCGATTAAAACCGTACATTTAACAACTTGTTTCTAAGGCTAAAGTGTCACTTTTAATTTCAATAGATTACATTTTACTTTTTATTCCAAGGGATTAAAAATAAAATTTAGTCGCTGTTGCAAAATGACTTCATGGCAACATCAAGTCTATTTATCCTTTAATTAAACATCAAACCAATTTCTAATTTATAGTTTCATTTGATTTCATGTTATTCTGAAGTGCAAAACACAATGTGCTTAACTTAGGACTAAAATGCCGTTTGAATTCCTGGATAGATTATTTGCTTTGCTTTCGCTCGGGAAATAATATCCTCTCTCGGGATTGTACGAGGTACTTTAGTCTCTTGATATATAATACACTATTTTTATTCATTCAGGTGAATTATTTGTCAATTCTATAATTTCAACTGTGGTTTAGTGTTGTCATGGTTGTTTATCCTTAATACATTATATAAATATTTATAATGTAGTGTAAGATTAATGTTGAACTTGTTAAACATTTTATCGTTTTTTACAATGACTCGTTATAACGTTTATGGTTTAATTTACATTTACATTTACATTTTATTATACTCTTACTTTAAAACTAATAAATTGCAAAAGAACAAACACTTGAAATTGAGAGTTTTTTATTGTTTCGGGTAACTGAACATTTTATTTCACTTTTACTTTAATTCTACTTACGAATGATGTAGTTTTTATTTCAATTCATTTACTGCTTACTTTAGTTAACTTATACTTGACCATTTCGTAATTTCTGTATTTGAATAGACCGTCGTCGACAGCTACGTTTTTTAGGGGCAATTTTCGTATCTTCTTTGAAAATTTATTGAAGTTCTGCATACTTCGCCTTCGGCACTTTTTTAATTTTCATAATGGTAACGGGTTTCCTACGGTATTTCCTAGTCCCCATCCCCAATATTGCTTAATGTTGCGCGAAATGAAGTTCCACGCTGCTGTTGTTTCCTACTGTAACTACGAATATCTGGTTGAAGCTGCGAGGATAGTAAATGAATGTTTAATTTTTTTCTTTTAACTGATAACGTCGATACGCAAATCCTTTTATCTACATATATTTGGCGATAATAAGAAATTTTACTGTACTAAACTAATTTGCAATTGAATATTTTGAATCTTATTAAGTTAGTTACCTTTTACTATTGATTATCTTGTCCGTTAATTTCGTTAACGTCATCCGGTTGCTTATTAAATGGAAACTTGATCTCATGAAATAATGTAATTTTGGTGCTAATCTAAAGCATTGTTTTAATCTATGCGTTTTAATTTGTGAAAGATTAAAATTTAAAATTTTTTATTTATATCAGTGCTTTCAATAATTTAAAAGTTAATTTTACTAAATTATATTTTTGTCTTCGCGTCTTTTGTCTACATAGTTACTAACAACTTTGTTACTTATTCTAATCTATTTTTCATCGGCGTACATAGTTAATTTAGTTTGAACTTAAATAATCTCCAGTTTTGTATATATTTCTTACACTATAGTTTAATTATTGATCCTAATTTGTTTTTGCAAACTGTCGGAATACGCTGCAAAGTTAACGTTGTGTTTTGGCTGTATTTATTATTTTGCTTCAACGGAAACTTGAAATACGCATGACTCTCCAAGGTATATCTAAATTTTTTTGTCTTATTATCCTTTTTGGTATGATAGTTTCTAACAATATATTCTTTAATCTTGCCCTTAAGTTTATAGTTTCAAGTGAAAAGAGAGAGCTCGTTTTTCTGTGATAGTCGTACTGTAGCTCGTTAGATATCGCATAGAAGCCGGATTTAGATTCGTATGCTAAAATTTTACATTCTGATGGGCACCCAAGTTGCCTTGAAATATCTTGCTTTTCTACTGTTCTGTTTTGCACGACATTTACTTTGTTGATTATTATTTAATATTTTATTTTATACGTCGCAAAGCTCACAAATTACAATTTTAGCACCAAATAAATTTTTTGCTCCTTAATTGTTTTCAGGTGCCCTTTCTATTTTTAG
Organism: Phrixothrix hirtus; assembly: GCA_024586415.1. Classification (NCBI taxonomy): domain Eukaryota; kingdom Metazoa; phylum Arthropoda; class Insecta; order Coleoptera; family Phengodidae; genus Phrixothrix; species Phrixothrix hirtus. Next base: position 7,107 of record JAHWXV010728704.1, on the reverse strand, counting down.
TTCTGCATAGCGATTAAAATGGGATTCGATTTGATACCTACTTATTTATTGATTTAGCTTCAAAATTCTTATATTACCAACTGTATTCCTTTAAAATTGCTAATTTAAATACTTACGAATTTTTAATATTTGCTCCTGTGTTTAATATTTCATAAAATGCTATTAATAATTTATGTACTCTTTTATTTGCTATATTGACATCCTTTCTTATTTTCAGCTTTCACTAAAAATTACTATTTGAGCTCAAAGGATCAATGTTTCATATTCTATTCGTGTTTGTATACATGTCTACAGAATGTATGTCTTAAGAATTATTTTTTAACTTTTTTATACTGTAGCTTTCCTTTGTCGTGACAGCCGATTGACGTTACCCAGCCGGCTTGGTCAATATGCTGTAAACAGCGGTTAAATGTCATTTAAAGTAAATACTATTTCTTATAGTAGAAATCAAATATTATACAAAATAATTTGATATTTTGTAACCAAATTATTTATTAGAATGAGTCCAACAATATTAAACAGTGTTATCAAGGTCAAGCCAAAATTTATCTTTTGTTCGCCTAATTCGCTCTCGCTCCGTCTTGTACGCAGGCAATGATATCCACCACACTTCACTATATATTTAACAAGCCGTCCACAAATTGTATTAGACCGAATTTATGAAAAATCGATTAAAACAAAAATATAGTTTAATTGCATATATAACGTGTTGCGGCAAGAAGTTTGTATAGGGCAAGTGAAAGCTCGCATAGCGGATACGATTGACATGATGCTGAAAAGGTAATCCCCTTTAAAAAATAGGCTCTAGAATTTGCGAATAACTAGAATCCCAGATTTCTCTATCAAAGCTTCTAGATCAAATGCTCAAATTTCTAGTGCATTGAAATGGGAACATTTTGAAATGTTTATGGTCATAATAGAAGAGCAGGCAATGAATTAGGCTGGAGTGCTGGAGAGCGAGCGCTGAGAAAGTATTTCACCATAAATAGCATAACGAAGGTACATCGAATCTTATTGAAGAGCCTAAGGAGACTGTAAAAGCTTGCACAACAACTATTTGCGAGGTTCTCTGTGCACAAATGTACAACTCACCAATATACGCAAAAAAAATGTCAGCGAAATCGTATTGGAGATATCACACCTAATTCTTTGCGGTGCTTCAAACAGTCACCCCAATAAAATGAAACTTAGCAAGCGCATTTCACCTGTTCGCCTTAGTATCCAACTTTGCCTTTCTTGCCATTACGTATTTCTGAATAGTCTTAGATTTCCTACTGGCAGGTTCAACATTAAATAGGAAATCTGTTGAAGTTGTTCTACGCCTGATCAAATATTAGTTGTAATTACTAATTTAAGACCGGAATGCTCCGTTACGCAGTGTGTTGTCAGTATAAAGAACGACAATGTTTCAACGCTACAAGTCGAGATGGAAAAAGCTATTTATAAAAGAATAAGTAGGTACTTTAAATGTTTACAGCGTTTCTATGCTTAGACTACTGATGTATTATACCGAATAATATTTTTTCCTATAAGTTAAGTTTGTATAGTCGTAATCACCCAAGGAAAAGCCTCGTTATAGGTTAGCTGAGTTTAGTAAAGACACTTGTGCTTTGATAACGAACATTAGAAATATAAAACACAAAAATGAAATTATAGGTTGATGTCATTCCATGTAGAATTTTATTCGACATGCGTTTGTTGCATTTATATGTGATAGAAAGAGATAAACGTAGTAATAAACAGAATATCGTACATAACTTGTCTATTTAAGTTGTAATTTATTGTATTCTTAATTTCAATTATAAACAGACAAAAAACAATTTCTTTAATATGTCTAAAATTATTAAATAAATATCACACACAATAGTATTAATAAATAACCAATAAAACATTTCCTTAATCAGTAGTTTGCGCCGAACTTTTATATTACAAACTTTTGAAACTATTACCTGATTTAACTCATACTTAAAATCTTAGTTCAAATGAATCTCATTTATGGTGAACTTTCTTCTTTGGTGTTTACGACTATATATAGTGCTTTCGTAAGGTAACGCATAAATTCGATAAAAACTGTATAAATTTTGTTCTAAAAAACCGCTCAGACAAGACGATTAAAATAAGTTCTCATTTTTTTGTATATTTCTTTAAGATTTTCGGCCATTTTGCAAAAAATTATGATGACATGGATATTGTTTCAAATAACAACCCCCATTTTTTATTGTGGAATCTTAAACAGCGGATTTTTTTATGTACAATAAGGTTAAAAGTGTTGTAGGTGACAAGAAAATTTTCCAGAAAAATGACATTGAAATTTAAAAATCATAAAATTTATTGACAATGCTAAATTACAAAATGTAACTACATTAAGTGCTCAAATTATGCGGCTAGTTTGTTATCATGGAAACCTGATAATTTTTTTGAGGTCTGTCAGTGATAATAATTCGACATTTTGATTTGTCGGATAGTTTTCCTTAGTTTTCATTAAACGCATGTAGCTAGATCTTTGGAGTGTTTGATAAGTATTTCCTTCATTTCGATATTTCTGAGAACGGCATAGTTAAGTGATTGTTAAAGAATTGAAATTCTTTGGATGCTCGGTTTTGGAGATAGGGAGGGTATCCAAAAAGAAGTAGTTCAATTATTCAATGAAACTTATTCTAATCGGCAACCCATCTGTCAAAGTACAGTGACTAGTTTTGAATCTAAATTCAGAGAATTTAGACACGTTTGTGATCTTGCTAAATCTGGTTGGCCGTCACTGAAAGAAGAAGATCAGATTAACGTATTGCTATCGGTAGAGAATAATAACCACACCACGCTTTCGGAAATTGCTTCTACCTTCAATTCGGTACCATCTACCGTCTACAAGGTATGCCTGGTCCACGAGCTGTCTGATGACGACTTTGATCGTAGAAATCAGTTTTATGAACAAATGCGGGCACTATGTTACAATGCTGATAATTTTGTAAAGAATATCACTTTTTCTGATGAAGTTGCCTTCCTTTTAAATGGTAATGTAAATAAACAAAATTTACGTTATTTGGACGTAGAAAATCATTATTGGATGATGGAGAGTCAGACTCAAAGACTTGAAAAAGTGAATGTGTGTTACGGTATCGTTGACACGAGAATTCTAGGGTCTTATTTTTTCGACGAAAATTTAAGCGGGACAACCTCATCCCCGCACAAATAGCTTTGTACCGAAATCCAGTTGAAGCTAACCTTTTCAGTAATAATTTCTTCTTTCAGCAGGATGTGGCGCCTCCGTATTACGCAGCCCCTATTGGAGCCTACTTCGATGAGGCTTTCCCAAATCGTTGGATAGAAAGAAGGGGGCCGATTGAATGGCCAGCCAGATCGCCGGATTTGACACCCCTAGAGTACTTTTTATGGGCATACTTAAAAACTAAGACATACCGTAAGCGGCCAGTGAATATGGAAGGTTTAAAAAACAGAATACGTACAGAAATTGGACGTATCTCTCCAAAACTTATCAACAATGTGCAAAGAGAGTTTATTGGGCGCATTGGTTACTGTCTGGTAGTTACGGTGCACAGTTTGAACACTTAATGTAGTTACTTTTTATAATTTAGTATTGTCAATAAATTTTATGATTTATAAATTTCAGTGTGTTTTCTCAAAAATTTTTATGTCACCTACATCAATTTTAACCTAGTTGTACGTAAACAAATATGCTGTTTAAGATTCCGTAAGAAAAAATATCGATTATGTCATAATCTTTGAGAAATATACAAAATATACAAAAAAATCACAAACAATTTTAATCGTTTGAAATGTCGAAGCGATTTTTCGAAAAAAAGATTTAGTATTTATCGAATTTATGCGTTACTTTACGAAATCACACGTACAATTGTATTAATTTTGCCTCAATTGCTTGGAGCGAGGTACCAATTTTAACGTTTCCCAATTTACGAAACGCGCAACTCATATAGCTGGATTCTTTCAATGCGATACATCGACTAATTTTGTTTATACTTCTGGAATTCCATCGATATTCTTAATAAGTGCACCAAAAAATTATTAATATAGAATTTGTTTTACGTATTCTTGCACTTATTGTGTCAAACAACAGTGTAATAATTCGGATAGAAATTATTTGAAAAGCTTGGGGTTTTTACTAACTGCGGTAGAACAAAACGTGGTGGCAATTATGGTGGATGAAGGTTTTGAACGTCACTGTATCTTTAAATTTATTGGCCAAAGCTTGGCACAGAAAACTTTGATCTGTAATATTAAACAAGTAAATGTTCAAAGAATTAACAAATACAAAGAGCAATAAAAAATACACTTGGTAAGCATAATTTTTATTGAAAACAAATTTGAAATGAGTCGGTTTCATACATTTTAACACAATTGTCCAAACTGATATACACACAAGGATTTAGTTTAAATAATTTGTAGATAATTAAACTTGAATCGAATAAACAAGTAAATTGGTTACAATGAAAATAACAACTTGTATCAAAATACATTAAATTATAATACAGAATACTTACAAAAGGCTTTGTTAAAGAAAAAGGAAAACGTTTTCCCTTGCCTGCAAGCCAAAACAATATTCTCGTTTCCTAGAAGTTGTGAACAGGTACAAATTAAGCACATTGTTGATTGCCGGGGTTGGCAGTGTGAGTAATTATAAATAAATTACTGTATTTGCTTGCTAAAACTTACGCAATCAACGGTTTTAGAGTGGTCGGCAATCAAACTGTCTCGACTTGGTAACAATACCAAGCCGGAGGGATTAAGTCCCTAAGTTCGGACAATTGAATATACTGTACCGATAGATTATTACCTGAAAATGATCTCAGTATACCTTCCTTTATTTATTTACTTTTAAATACGTGGGTCTATCCAAAACTTTTATTTAATTTACGACATATACCTAATAAGTAACAAAGTTTGGATTTCATACATTTATTTACCTTAAAATTCAAAACATGTAAATATAGAAAAATTCAAAGTAAATTCTTACGTCTACAAAATAGAAATACAACTTTACTACAAGATATTTAAACAAATTTCAATGACCTGTTAGCTAGATCCTTTTAAATATTTAAATTTGCTCAAGTGGTATTTGTTAGACCTTTTTTAAGAGTATCTAGCTGCAGGTAAAAATTTTGCTATGAATAAAATTTACAATAATTTTAACTTTAAATATAAACGCTAAGATTTATTTTAAAACTTCCTTTTTAAAAAATTTGTTTAGTTTTAAAAAACTTCAAAGGATTTTGACTTAAGCTGTAATATTTTGATTGTTGCTATTATCATAATATTATTTGATAATTTATCTTCTGTTTATTTCCATTCAAACAGAATTGGAATTTACGATTTTGTTTTCATGCCAATTTATGTACTGGTTGGTAAACTTAGATTTCCTACCTTTTTCGAGAGAAGCGCTTTGTTTCACGAAAGTTCTCGTTTAATAAAATTATATTAGATTTTATAAATTTGCTGACGGCGGCCCGAACACCTTAATTTGCTGCTGTTATCGGTCAGAGGTGTTATAATTTTCAAACACCTAGATATTTACGCGAGCAGTGATCTACTTGAGATTTTAGATGTTCACCATCAAGTGATCTACTTGCGAGTTTGTCCGCGAGTTGCTTCAATTCATCACTTCGGAAACGTAAGTAAGATGTTTTTTGTTTATAACTTACGACTTTTATAACTTTCTTAAAATTCCCTTCCTGCTCTGGATTGACCAATGAAAGTCTCTTAAAATTCAAAAAAACGGCGTGTTGGAAAGCCTTTTGAAGTTCCGTTAGATATTTGTGTCCTTTCGTAACGTAGTGAAGTTTTACAGCAATAAAGTATGACACCATAATTTTCTGAAGTTTCTTGCAAGATCTTTCGGTGTTAAGTAATAATTTGAAATTTGTCCTTTCGATTTTTAAATTCTTTGCACTTTAAATTATATGTCCAACCCCGCGTTTTTTTATAGCGGTGCACTTTTTACACTTCACCAAATTGTTATTTTATGGTCTGAGAACTACTACGGTTTCAACTTAGAAATACAGTTAGGTAATTTCTACTTGAAGTTAACATTTTAGAAATTTGAAATAAGTAATAGCTTATTTCAATTTTCTAATGTGAGAACTGAGTAATTTGTAAACACGTTAATTACGAGGGTCTAGCAACATATAATTTTATATAAAATTATTGCATTAAAAAGTTCTAGAATTTTCCTAAAAATACCATTTCTCTTCGCAACTATTAAATTAGGGTATTTTCCAAACTCGTTTGGAGTTAAAATTACCAAAAAGCATCCAGCAGCAGACAGCGGAACTCAACCAGGCCAAAAGGCTCGTTCGGAAAAGGTTACTCGTAGGCACTTCAGCGATGTTGTCGATAAAGACAACACTAAGAAAACTAGGACTTGGTCCTAACGAAAACTTAACGATGCATTCCAAACTTCACTTCCAAATAAACATCTAAAGAGATTTCTTTACAAACATTGAAAGCGCAGCTTATAAGCATCAAAAAAATTACGTGCTTGTCAAAATATTAAATCTAATACTTCACTACTCATTGTAGACTTTAAAACAAAGAAACAAATAATTTGTCTCACGTAGAAGTAAAACACACTCCCGCCTTTGTGGGCTACGTATGTCCTTGTCCGAACACATGTCGGCCATCAAAAATGTCATCCTTAAATGAATGTCACTCTTCCGATAATTACAATCACCCGTGAGACACTCACAAAAAGCTTCTTCATTAACCGCTAGGTTAATTAAAAATTTATTAGTACAAATCAAAAAAATTATTCAAAGACAGCCCTTTTAAATCTTTACAGCGTCGACCAACTTTCAAGCTTGAGGTGTCTGCTCACACTACCCCAGTTTGAAAACCTGTTTATCACCTGCCATGTGTGACTTTTGAAACATTCAAACGAAATTAAAAATATTATGTGAAGTCAATCAGTGGCACATCGCAAACGCAGTTTTACTACATTATAAATTTGACTGTAGAATTATTTCACAGAAATTAAAACAAAAAAATCTGATGTGAAACAACACACGACTTTCTCTTACGCACATATGCCACATATGCCAATAGTGTCCACAAATCATTAGACTATTGCCTACGTTT